>CM074720.1:199297022-199492022 GCA_037306005.1 Rhinophrynus dorsalis | reverse complement strand
AAGATTGACGAGGCCAATCCTGAGCAATCAGGATGACCGGACAACGTTCCATCTTCAGTTTCTGCAACACCCTTATCAACACTGGAAGAGGAGGAAAGATGTAGGCCAGAGGGAATGTCCAAGGAATGGACATCGCATCGACAGCTAGAGCCAGAGAGTCTCTCCACCGAGAGCAGAACACCGGAACCTTCCTCTTGTGCCTCGTCGTCATCAGATCCACATGGGGCATCCCCATCTCTGAACAAGGAGTTGAAACACCTCGGGGTATAACTCCCACTCTCCGCTGTCCACTGTGTGACGACTGAGGAAGTCTGCTATGATGTGGTCTACGCCTGGAATGTGCACTTCAGAAATGACAGGAACATGAACCTCTGCCCAGGACAGAATGGCCTTGACCTCTAACCAAGAGGCGAGACTTCTTGTTCCGCCTTGTCTGTTGATGTAGGCCACTGCCGTGGCGTTGTCAGACTCCACTCGGACTGGACAGTCCTCCAGTTGAGACACCTAATGACGTAGAGCATGAAATATCACTCGAAGTTCCAAGATGTTGATTGGGAGAAGGGACTCCTCCATGGACCACTTCCCCTGCGCGCTGAAGCGACCCAGAACAGCTCCCCAGCCTGAGAGGCTGGCATCCGTCGTGACCGTGGTCCAGTAGGGAATCATAAAGGATTTCCCTTTCAGCAGATTGGAAAGGTCCAGCCACCACTCCAAGCTCAGTTCCACATGAGGGGGAAGGAACACCAATAACCTCTGATGATCTGGTCGATCCCTGCACACCTTTATCACAAACATCTGAAGTTCCCTGGTGTGCGCCATGGTGAATGGAACCGCTTCTATCGTGGAAATGAACTTCACCATCAGACAGGACAACCTCTGAACTGGGACCAGATCCTGGGACATAATAGTTGACACCCTGTGGGCAATTTGATGGGCTACCACGTCCGGTAGAAACACCATGCTCCTCTGAGTATCGAATAGAACACCTAGGAAGATCAGTTGCTGTGATGGGACAAGATCCGACTTGTCCAAGCTGACAATCCATCTGTGATGGGTGAGGATTTGGATACAAGTCTGAACTTGCTGGTGAAGAAGGTCCACTGAGGTGGCTTTCAATAGCAAGTCGTCCATGTAAGGAGTCACTCTGATGCCGTCTCGATGGATATCAAGGCCCCCAGACCTGAGAACTGAAAATGTCCTCTGTCACAGGCAAAAGCACAGGTACTGCCTGCTCTCCTGATGGATTGATATGTGTAAATACGCATCCTAAAGGTCCAGAGAAGCAAGGAACTCCCCCGGTGACATGGCAGCGATCACTGTGCGAAGAGACTCCTGACGATAGGGAGTCTTGTTCATGAAGAATTTTAGATCCTTCAAATCCAAAATAGGGCGACATCTGTCTTCCTTTTAGGCTACCACAAAGAGGCTTGAGTAAAACCCCCCCAACTCCTGTCTGAAAGAGGTACTGGCTCCAGGACATCCTTGTCCAGAAGAGCCTGAACAGCGCCGAACAAACGGCGTTTGTTGACGTCTTGCGGAGTACGAGAAAAATGAAAGCGAAAAGGAGGACGAGAATAGAAAGGGATCTTTTATCCCTCTGTCACCACTTGTAAAACCCATGGGTCCGAGAAAATCTTCCCAAATCCCGCAAAAAAGTAGCAGACAACCACCCACAGCGGGATGCGGACCCGGGTTCGGTGAGTCATGCCGAAGCAGTCTTGGCAGTCTTAGTCTTCCATTGCTGTTTAGGCTTGGAGAAGGAACACTGAGCTGAACGAACTGCCTGGTTCGACGAACGTGTCTCAGTCTGAAAGGAACGAAAGGACCGGTTGCGTTTAAACGGCAACTTCTTCTTAAAGACCAAGGGCAGAAGAGTACTCTTACCCTCTGTGGCCTTGCTAATCAGTCCTTGCTAATCAGTTCCTTAAGATCAGTTCCTTAAGACAAGGAGGTACCCTGAAATGGCAGAGACAGTAAGACTTTCTTGAAAGCAGTGTCAGCAGACCAGATCTTGAGCCAAAGAGCACGCCTGGCTACCACAGAAGTAGTAGAGGCCCTCGCCATCATGCGGACAGCATCAAAAGCAGCAGTAGATACATAGTGTTCCGCTTCAGAGATATTGGCAAGACGATGCAATTTCTTCCGAAGCAGGTGCATCCTGACGGACAGCCGTAGTGAGTTGTTCAGTCCAGACAACCCACACAACAGCAAAACGCTGGACGCATAGTGGTACCAATAGAAGCAAAAATGGACTTGAAGGAAACCTCAAGTTTCTTGTCAGTCCACTCTTGCAGCGCAGAAGCATCAGAGACAGGTAAAGTAGTAGAATTAGATAGGCTAGATATGTACCATCCTCAACATTCGAATCTAGCAACAATTGTTCCTCAGAAGAATCTGACACATCAGGTGCCCCCTGTGGTTTAGGCAGGGAAGACCTGACAGTAGAGGGGGCCTGCTACATTTGAAGCTCCCCCGTATCTGGGATGGAAAGAGTTGTAAAGTGGACCTAAGGTCCCTAGTTGCAGCCTTAAACTCTTGCACCCAAGCTGGCTCAATAGCATGACTGGAAGTCCCTGGGTTGCTGTCAGGAACCTCAGAACATGCTGGGCATAAATGAACAGAGAACTCTCTAGGTAGCCCTGCGTGACAAGAAGAGCAATGCGCACTGGGAGATACTGAGGCCCCAGTCTCCTTAGTTTTAGGTCTAGCCCCAAGCTCCAGCGGTATAGACATTCTCACAGTGTCAAAATAACCAACTGTACAGTAAATCACCCAGTTACAGTGTGAAAGATTAATACTTCAGCCCAGAAACGCCAAATATAGACTTCTGTCAGGCGAAGGGTTAATCTGCAGAGAAGAGAAGGAGAGCCAAGCCCTGTGTAGGATACTCGCTGAGAAAAGCTTACAAAACGGCTGCCGCGATGGAAGCCAATCAGAAAATAGGTGCAAACCAAGTGCTCATAGGAAATTTAGTTTTACCCAAAAACTACAAACCGGATGATAGAGCAAGGGTAGACAATTAAAATGAGCCCACTCTGAAGTTGCTAGGTTAAGAGGTTGCAGAGATACGACCCAAACAGTATTGTCCCATAGAAGTAAATTGAGCAATGGCGTCTATGCGGTAAAGCACACCTTAAAGGCACAGTACATAATTTTAATAAAAGTTAAAGTAAAACTTAACATGTGAACACCTAGAAAACACTAACCCAGTAGGGAAAGTGCCATAACCCCCCCCGCCCCCAAAACATGCCAAACTGTGGGACAAGTGGACCTGCAGCACTCAAAGGGTAGCTCACCTTTCCTGCAGATCTTCTGTCTTCAGATTACCATGCACCAAGAATTACCTCTGTGGGTAATTCCTAGGGAAGCACTTGTAACCAAGATTTTCCCCCTCAGGGCTTAAGGTCCACAAAAAAGCACCTGGATACTGAGCTAGCCACATCGAAGGTCATTTGTCAGTCATGGTAATCCTCCTAATGGTGGTATTCCATATCTGACAGAAAATAAAAAAGAAACTAAAACTATAGAAGAGTGTTCTCCACCTGGTGTTGTCTCACCGAGGAACAAATCATTCTGGAGCTGGTTGGCTAGCTGCAGCCTAGGAGGGAAGGGAGGCTCCACCCCCTGCATATATTTAGCGAAATGGTCCTGCCTACTTAAAGGGGCGGATCGCCTCCCAGTGTTACCAGTAACCTGTATTGGACGACAGAGAAATAAATATGTACCTCATTTTTTAACCATTGGAAGATGTCTGATAACGATCCTGAATCAAAGGCCTCAAACTTGAGTCTCCAGTACTGTTCTGATGAGGGGCATGTATCTTTCTCATAAGAATCCCTAAAGGACAAAGGAATCCATATCCTCCCAAATCAGTGTCATCTTCGTCAGCAGAGAGATCTCCACCTAACTTAGAATGCCCCCTAAAGGCAAGCGGGATAGGGTGCCAAGAATCAAGGACCCCTTGAATAGAAGGCATATAAGCAATTGAAGAAGTCAGTCTTAACCCAAACTAGCTCTTGTTCTGTAGCAAACAGCATTGGAAGTGAAGTAAGGGCCACAGGACATATGGAACCTGAATATTCCCATGGAAGGCCAGTCTGGCATAAGGAAAAATGGGACCCAGGAAACATTAGGCTTATATTTCCCCATGTGTCCCTTAGGAATCTGACATGTTCAGAGAAAACCCCCAAAGTAAGACAAAACGTAGTATGAGGGAATTGCAAAACCACCACCTCTGTCCAATCCTACAAGCGGGATTCTTGGACATGTAGCTTTTCATTGCACCTGCCTAGAAAATGGTGGCTCTTCAGCCATTTAAAAGTTGTGATTTTTGATGCTCTGTACATTGGCACCATGCTGGCCATGGGAAAGAGGAGGTCTACGAATTCATTCTGAGCCATCTCGGACTGTGTAGGTGCAACAAGTACAGAGAAGTCCCTAAGAAAAATTGCATGCAACAAATTTGTATATTTAATCATTCAAAAGGACCATGAATTGCAACTAATTTGCTTTCTTTCTAGAAGCCGCATTCATATTTCACTTGCACATAAATGGTGACAGTACTACGTTGATGGTTGTCCTCTTGTGCAGAACAAAGAGCACTACATCCAACTGTTACACTAAATTTCTTGAAACCATTTTCCTGCATCATCTACAGATCTTTGGTTTATCCTCCTGCACAGAATTCTGGTTGGATTTACAATATGACATAGGAAGAGACACCCCTAGTGTCCGGTGGCTGTAGCTATAAGGACGCCCCCAGGTGATCTTCATTATAGTAATGACTTCCTGTAATGCTGATTTATGATGGTAGTTCCCTGTGGAATACCCCGAGACAGTAGTGGTTTAATGCAGTTTCAGTCTGCTCTGCTATGGAATATTATAACTGTTTGCCTATTGTCCACTGACAATAACTGCAAGGATGCCCCCCAGTTGATCATCATTGTTACATTAAAGTCTTCCTCGTAATGCTGATAAGCGAAGGAGGTTCCCAATGGAGTACCCTGGCATATGCGATTCTAGACTGGCCTGCTATGGCATACTATAACTGTTTGACTAGACCATATGTTTCAAAAAAATATTTAAAATAAGAATGCTGTCCTTTGACAATACGCTGCAATGCAACGATATGCACAATAGCGACAATATTTGAAGTATCATCTGCATTCAGTAGTGCACCTCGCCTAAGATTGTCATGTTTTTGTGTTATCAGCGGTGTTCACATCACCTTGTGAAAACTTCATGTTTTCACTACGTATCCTTGATTTAGATGTGTCGCAATGTGCCGTCAACCAGCACTTGCAGCTGAATAGACTACTATGTTATCTTTCCCAAGCTTATATATTGTCCATACTGCTAATGTTCTTTGTGTGCCCTGACTTAGTTGGACCTTCCCACTACCTTCAGCCGGAATTTGGGATGTAGGGTTTGGGTTTTTGGGTTTCATTTATCAATTTTGTGCATGTTTTGGCTATTTTTTTTTTTTGTTTCGTATTTTTCTTTCCCTGACTACTGAGGCCCTTCTTTACGGACTCAAGTGAGCAGTTAAGTCAGCAGCCCAACATGTTGATTTGGCGGTATTTTTGATTGTTTGTGTATAAATAAGTCTGGAGCAAGGGGAGCTCAAAGCCCCGAGGAATGGCCCTCTTTGGACCGAAAATGTTAGTCACTTCTGTGACGAACGAACGAACGAACGAACGCACGCACGCACGCACACACACACGAGATACATTTTAGGTCGAACAATCTTCTTTGCTGGCTTAAGAAACAGAGATGAGATTTTAAAGGAATAGTAATACTTCGTTTTAACTTTATTTTGTAGGCATTAAAAAAACATGAAGAATGATATAAGTCTTATGTCTCAAACCTTTATGGTTTAAGAGATATTCACAAGCAAGATTTCCCCTTCCCGCCCCTTTTTCCTAGTGTAAGCCATCTTGTCTCAGATGTGAATCTGGTTGTAAGACCAGACAGATAACAGCAGGGGACAATCTTCTTTGTATGAAAAGAATGAAAGCCCTTCCCCCTTGACAAGTTTTTCAGCTTTTTCCATTATCTTAATTGAAGATTGTCCCTCTCTGCAGTCTACCTGGGCACCTCTCTTCTGATCTGACTGAACGGGGGGGATACTTTGCTTGTGTATATCTCTTAAACCATAAAGGTTTGAGAGATATGAAGAACGATATAAGTCTTGTTTTTTTAATGCCTACAAAATAAAATAAAGATAAAACGAAGTATTACTATCCCTTTAAGTCCGAAAAGCTTAAAAAGGTTTTGCAGCTTAGGCAAGATATCTCTCACTTAGATGAAAAGTCCAAAACACTTTAGAAAGGACCTGGTCTAATGACCACTCGTAACTCAGATACTGTGTGGAAGTGACTGTCAACACAGTTTTTATTACATGTGGAAGAGGTTCAAATAATAGAGATCAATGCTTTCCAGGACCAAAAGCCATATCCAAGATGAGAACAGAAGATCTAATTTGAGATTTAGTCCTGGTAAGAACTTGCACAAAATTTAGATTATGGCCTCTGAATTTAAAAATAAAGTCTCTTCTGCTCAATCTCCATGCAGATAGTCAAAGCATAATTTTAGAGAGATGCTGAACAAGGTTTACAGTGACAATGTCAAAGGTGGAAAAACCAACAACTCCATCAGAATCAGGAACCAGGGAGGGCCTGTGAAGCCAGAATGGAAGAAGAAGTGACTACAGCCTAGTCCGAAAAATATTTTCTTCAGCACATGCTGTATGAGGGGAAGAGAAGCATTCTTGGACTTCAGTACTCACAGCTATGGCTACAAAAGTACACAGATTGTGCAGTAACTTATCTATCTGAAATATATCATGGTTTTGCTTGAGTCGGCAAATGGACTAGGCAAATACTGTAGAAAGGTATTTTAATATATGCTTTTATTTTGGGAGAAGAGAAGATGCAGGCACAGCACAGGTTACAGAATACCAAACTGTGACTTAAAGTTACATTTCACTAACGGCCCTGATAGAATGGACCTGTTCTTTGGGTCTCCATCTACCTGATCAAGATTCCTTCAGAAAATATTTCTAGAAGACATTGCCCCAGTAATCTAATTTGCTGAGGCAATAAGTCTGAGGAGAAGACCTATTGTGTGATAGTAAGTTTGATTTTTCCAGTCTTCTTGACTATATACTAAACCAAGCACCTCCTGTAACTTGCCTCTGTGCCCACCACATATTGTTATTGCACTAAGGGTGGAATGCAAGAAAGTAGAGCATTGACTATTTTGAAAGTCATAAAAGTATGCTCTATTTGAAATTGCTCACGTTTTGATGCAAAGTTAGCCAGACGTATGAAAATGTGTGCTTTGCTAAATTAGGTGCAAATGCTCATAGTCTCATAAAACAGAAGACATTCTAGCCACTTCTACTTTTTGAAATGCATTCACACAAAAAGCGCAAACATTCGACAATTCTGGAAAATAAATAAATAAATAAATAATTATATATATATATATATCTATCTGCAATTTAGTAACATTTTGGTGATCATCATTTTGCCATCAAAAGTACATTATAAACTGCCATTGTGAATTCGTGCATTCTGCCCAAATTACAGCAAACCTCAAAACATGCAGATATAATCCCTTCAAGTCTTCACAATCCACACATTCCTCTGGCTGAACTGCAGGAATGATAGCACTCAAATTTAATTTGAATAGTTTAGATCTACTACTGAATATTCACCATACGACACAGCGGACAAGGAAAAGAACAAACTGGTTTGC
This sequence comes from Rhinophrynus dorsalis, assembly GCA_037306005.1. Classification (NCBI taxonomy): domain Eukaryota; kingdom Metazoa; phylum Chordata; class Amphibia; order Anura; family Rhinophrynidae; genus Rhinophrynus; species Rhinophrynus dorsalis. The sequence continues at coordinate 199,484,261 of CM074720.1, read as the reverse complement.
TGAAAAGCTTGAATGGCCTCTAAAAGGGTGCCTTGATCTGGCAGGCCATTCAAATATTGGTGTAATATGGATCTTTTATGACGAGAGTGCAGGACTCAACACTTCATTTCATATTGATCCTTTATGAATTCCATCTGATATCCTCAGTTCAACAACGTGAGTACACATCCTTCTATGGTGTTTTCCCAGAGTCTGCAGATACCTTAAGCCATTAGCAATGCTGGGTTAGGTGTAGGTTATGCAATAGGCTTGAAGGTTTTTTTTTTTTTTTTTTTTCTTTATTGTATTGTTTGTTTGGTTTTTTTTTGGGGGGTGATGTTAAAGTTTGGAATTTGCATTAGAGGGCTTTTTATTTTTGGATTATGAGTAATATTTTGTGCACCTGTAGGTAAACCAACACTTTAATTTTGGAGGCACCCCCCCAGAAATCAATCAAGTTAAAGACAGTATTATAATTTAGGAAGAACGCATGGGACATCATGGAGATTATTTTATCCATGCATACCTAGTTAATGTACATTAAAGGATTTTAGTCTTAACTGTTAAATCCTTTTCTCTTAGTCCATATAGCTTACAGGCACCATGGGGAAGCAACAGCTCCTCCCAGTGGGCTGGCACAATTCTTCAAAGAAGTGCAGGGGTGGAGCCTCCCTAGCCACTCCCCTCCAGTTAGATTTGTGACACTAAACCTACTGAACTAGATAGCAGGAAGAATAAGAAGAAAACTCCTGTGAGAAGGGACCCAATAGGACTCCCACGTCCAGCCACAGGAACAAAGAGAAGACCAAGCACCGGTCCACATGATACCAGAGTTCCCCTGGACTATCCACGACACGGAACAGCCCAAACTACAAAGTGTCAACAGACAATGAATAACTAACATAGCACACAGAACAAGAGCCAACAAGGCTCAAAAGGATAAAGACCTATAAAAGGCACAGGAAAGAAGTCCTAGACAGGCAAAACTGCCTCCAGGACTTTCCTGCCAAAGATGGCTTCATCCAAAGCAGCAGCACAGTAGTGTTTAGCAAAGGTGTGCAAAGACCACCAAGTGGCTCCTTGCACAACTTATCAGCAGAGGCCTGATTCTTTAGGTCCAAGAGGCTCCAACAGACCTAGTAGAATGCGCGGTGATGGGAAAGGGAACAGGTTTCTTCCAGAGTTCATAAGCTTTGCGGATAGTGGACTTAATCCAGGACGCAATAGTCACCTTGGACACTCCCTTACCTGCCCTACAACCCTCAGGGATGACAAACAATGCATCAGTCTGACTGACAGACTCAGAGCAGTGCACGTAAAACTTAAGGAAACAAGCTACATCCAACAAGTGGAGATCCCTCTCCTTGTCAGGTTTAGGGGGAGGACAGAAAGGAGGCACAACAATATCCTCACTACCTTAGGAAGTAATTCCTGGAAGGTATGAAGAACAGCCTTATCTTTGTGGAACAACGGGAAAGGCAGTTTGCAACTCAACAACTCCGCAGACTGAACATGGCCAAAAGAAAAGCCATCTTCAGAAGACGGAGAGGAATGGTTGCCAAGGACTCAAAGGAAGGCCGCTACAATACACCCAGACCGGATTAAGGTCCCACTGAGGAGTGGGAGCCTTGTAAACAGGGAAATCATGAGAGACACCCTGAAAGAAGACTTTGACGTCAAATAAGATGAAAAATGACAGAGAGAGCAGAGGTCTGAACCTTTAAGAAACTAAGGTTAAGGTCCTTGTTCATGCCATCCTGCAAAAATGATAGGATAGCTGGAAGATCAAATTCCTGTGAGTACTGATCCTTGTCCACATACCAAGCATGGAAAATAGACCAAACCCTTTGACAGGCTTTAGAAGAAAGTGATTTTTCTAGCCTGAATCATAGTAGAAACCACGTCAGAAGAATAGCCCTTCTTCCTCAAGATGGAAGCTTCAACAGCCATGCCATCAAAGCCAGATGGTCCACATCCTCTTTCCACAGGTAACCCTGAAGAAGGAGATCTGCATGGCAGAGGAAACTGTCCTGAGCAGACATGGCCAGTAGTTCCAGGTACCACGGCTGTCTAGTCGAATAAGGAGCGATCAGGATGAGGGAGGCCCCGTCCATCAGAATCTTCCGCAGGAGCCTGGGCAAGAGAGGAAGTGGAGGAAAGATGTAGGCCAGATGAAATTGCCATGGAATTGACAGAGCATCCACCGCAAACACTAGGGGATCCCTCCCAGCACGAGCAAAACATCGGAACCTTCCTGTTGTCCCTGGGGGCCATCGTCTATCGAGTGAACACCCCAGTTCTGCCCCAGGAGGTCGAACACTGCAAGGTGAAGTCCCCACTCTCCGGAATCCACTGTGTGGCAACTGAGGAAGTCTGCTAGGATGTTATATATACCTGGGATATGTACAGCGGAAATAGCAGGCACATGATCTTCTGCCCAGGCCAAAATAGCGTTGACCTCAGCCGTGGCATTGTTGGACTGGACTACGACTAAGCACCCCCATCAGATTAGAGGACCGATACCACAGATCACAGGATGTCGCCCTGAGCTCCAAGATGTTGATGAGAAGAAGGGTCTCCTCCACTGACCAACGATCCTGAACACTCAGATGACCCAAGACTGCACCCTAACAGGCTGGAGTCCGTCGTCACAATGGTCCAGTATGGAATCATGAATAAGCCTCCCTTTCTCCAAGTTGGAGAGGTTCAACCACCAGTGAAGGCTCTGTTCCACTTCCGCAGGGAGGGAGAGTGGACAATCCAGAAGGTCCGGGTTTCCCTTGGAAACTCGAATCACAAACCTCTGAAGCTCTCTGGCATGAGCCATGGCAAATGGTACTGCTTCCACGGTGGTTATCATCTTCCCCCACCAGAGAAGAGAACTTTCTTGCTGGAGCCACAGTCCACGTCAGGGTGGAAGACACCTTGGAGGTGAGCTACTGAATCGAATATTCCATCAGATAAGCCATACTCTGCAGAGTGTCGAACCGGAGGCAGAGGATCACCAGGATCTGAGAGGGGACCGGAGCAGACTTGTACATATTCAGGATCCAGCATTGTTGGAAGAGGATCTAAGCACAGTCCCGGACTTGTCAGTCCAGAAAATCCCTGGAAGGAGCCTTGAGGAGAAGGTCATCCATGTAAAGGTGTCACCTGAATCCCCTTGGTGTGCAAGAAAGCAATCAATGCACCTAATACCTACAAACAAAGGAAAAGGAGAATAAAAAGATAGGATTTAAATGAGGCACTCTACTAATAATTATTAACAAAGTATATAAACAAATCAAAATTTATCATGACAAAGCGTCACCGTATTGCAGTATCAAAATACACTATGGTGAAATAGAGATCCCTCCCCATCCGCCAAGGTACAGCACTACCCCCACATCCCTCCCAATCATATGCAAATCCCAGCAATAAACACAAAAGAGAACCTAAGCTGGCACCAGCTTCCTAAATGTAGAATCTAATAATACCATGGCCATGTATCAATATATCGATATCGTGTCCTCACTTAAACTTGCAGTATCATGCCAGTGTCCACAGCACGATAACGTAATGAAGACAAAGTGAACGAATATGTAAAATGTCCCCATATGAATACATTAGTATTCTTAGATGAATGATATCTCAATGTACCAACATATGTTATTCAATGGAGATGAATCGTTAGTCCATAGTCTCATGTGTTCACATAACTGATAACGGTGGAATAATATCACATATAGATAATATTTAAGTCACATCCATAGCATATTCAACAACTGAGGATAAAAAGGTGATAAACTGCAGAGACAACTTCCTTCTAAAATGTCCATCCAGCAATAGAGTACGGCCATTCACTTATAACGTGTGGTGAATTTAGGAAGCTGGCGCAAGCTTAGGTTCTCTTTTGTTTTTAATGCTGGGATTTGGTGGATTGGAGGGGGGGGGGGGGGAGAATCTCTGTTTCACCATAGTATATTTTGATACTGTGGTATGGTGACATTTTATCATAATAAATGTTGATAATTTGTTTATTTTGTTAATTATTGGTAGAGTGCCTCATTTAAATCCTTTTTCTTGTCTTTTTCCTTTGTAAATATGCATTATAGGATTGAGTGCACCCCATACGTATATGGTACGGGTTTACCATGATTTTGTTTATTTGAGGTGTGCTCCCATCTGGTATTTTTTGCTATTTAATGCACCTAATACCCAAGCAAACACCTGAGAAGTTGTGGTGTGCCCAAAGGGGAGAGCAGTGAACTGGAAATGCCCCATGTCGCAAGCAAACCTGAGGTACTGCAGACTGTCCTGATGAATAGGAATGTGCAGATAAACATCCTGTAGATCCAAGGATGCCAGGAATTCTCCTGCACAAATCGCTGCAATGACTCCAACTTGTTTTGGCCAGAAGCTTGTTGAGAGCTTTGAGGTCCAAGACACGACGGCAGCTGACATCCTTCTTCGGATCGACAAAGAGGTTGTAATAAAAGCCTGAACCTCTCTCCAGCAGGGAAACTGGTGCCATAACTCCCTTGTCCAAGAGAAACTGGACTGCTCCATTGAAAAGTCAGAGCTTTTCCTGTCCCTGAGGGAAGCGAGAAGGGAGAAACCTGAAGGGGGTGGGGTAGAGATTTTAAGGGAATCCTGTAACCTTCAGAAACCACCTGTAATACCCATTGATCCGCAACAGAGCCTGTCCAAACACTCAAGTGATGCAGACGACCACCCACTGGAGTGCGGACCAGGGTTCAGCAAGTCATGCCGGAAGTAGTTTTGGTGGAGGGGTGTTTAGACCTCCACTGATGCTTGGGCCTGGGGGGTGGAACTATGGGCCTGAGGCACCACTGGGTTCATCCTCAACGCTTTGCTTTGGCGGACACAAAGATGACGAGGGTTACGCTTAGGAACCTGAGGCAACAGTGTGCTCTTACGCCCAGTGGCCTCACTGATTAGGTTCTTCAGTTCAGGGCCAAAAGAAAGTTACCCTGAAAGGGAAGACAAATCAGTGATTTGTTAGAAATCAAGACAGCATATGCCTAGCAGCCGCAGCATATGCCTAGCAGCCACAGAGAAGGCTAAGGCTTTTGCTTCAAGCCGAACAACGAGAACATCAGTAACAATGCTGAGCCTCAGAAATGTTGGACAAAATGGATAAAAGGTCAGCCTTAGGGGCACCTTTGTGGACAGGAGCAGTCAGCTGTTCAGTCCAAACAGCAATGGCCCTATTGACCCACGTAGAAGCCAAGGTGGGTCTCAAGGACGCACCAATGGCAGTGAAAATAGGCTTCAAAAAAGAATCAAGCTTCCTGTCTGTGAAGTCCTTGAGAGCTGAAGCAACCACAACAGCTCACTGAGCCAAGGCAGCTTCGGAAAATGGATACAGCTTAGATAATCTCTTAGAGCTAGGCACTTGTCAGGAGTCTTCCACTCATCCAAAATAATCTGATCCAGAGTGGGATTAGGTGGCAAAAGAGTACAGGACTTCTTTCACCTCTGAAAGACATCTGAAGTAGACTGAGGCTCTACAGAGTAAAGGGAATGTTTAAAGTAATTAACACTACCTTAATGAGACCCTCAGCAGAGCGTTCAGGTCAGCTTCAAAGGGGTCACCATGAAATTGGGAAGAAGCCCCCCCTTCAGAACACACACCATCCTCCGATTCCCCATCTGAATCCTCAGAGAGGAAATAGATAAGTCAGGAATACTGGGGCCTTAGGGCCACGATCCTGAAAGAAATGGGGGGCCTCCAGGACTGAAGAACCCCCTGGAGAGAAAGAGGAAACTGTGCCATAGAGGACTTTAAATGGTTGACCAAAGGTGGTTTTTGAGCATGGCTGGAAGGCCCTGGTGGTGATGCAGGGGCCACAGCACATGAGGGGCTTAAGTGACCAGAATACCTTATGGGAGGAGAGAGAGAGAGAGAGAGAGAGAGAGAGAGAGAGAGAGAGAGAGAGAGAGAGAGAGAGAGAGAGAGAGAGAGAGAGAGAGAGAGAGAGAGAGGAGAGAGAGAGAGAGAGAGAGAGAGGAGAGAGAGAGAGAGAGAGAGAGAGAGAGAGAGAGAGAGAGAGAGAGAGAGAGAGAGATATATATATATATATATATATATAAAATCAGGAAACAGCCTGCTTTATGGGAAATGTCGTTTTCACAATACAGAGTACCAAATGCAGAACCAAATATCCCTGAAGACCTAAGACACCGAGACTGTCCACCTGATAGTTAGGCAAAGTGAGACAAAAGATTGAGCCGTCTCTGAACTCTGTATATAGAGCAGTTGCAGAGATATGTCCCAGATGGTCTGTCCCATAACTATCAATGGAGCACTCCCTTAAAGTTGCGTAATTCAAAAAACAACATCTAAAATAAAAAGTTTCTAAAAAGTATAAAAACACATATAGACCACCAATAAACAAGAGAAAATGCACCCCCCAACTGATCAAGACTGGCAGGGAAGTGGTTAATTACCACAAAAACAGACAGATTAAAAGTACCCAACATGAGTGCAGAGATAAAGAACTCAAGGAAACCCTTGTGCAGAAGGGAACTGTGGGACAAGTAGACCATGGCACTCAAAGGGTTGCTCACTTTTTTGCAGATCTTTTTTCTTCAGAAGAAGCCTCAGAGACTCTCCCTCTGGAGAGACAGACATGGGTAACATTGTTCTCCCCCAGGGCTGAAAAGGTCCACAACCAGCTCCTGTAAACTGGGCAATCCACCAGGGAAAGCCAGTAATGGTAATTCACCTAATGGGGGAATTTTGACACCCCACACCTAAAGAGAAATAATAAAATAACTAAAACTAAGCAGAACTGTTCACGGTCTTCCTACCAGGATGATGGAACAAATCTTAACTAGAGGGGAGTGGCTGCGTAGCCTGCTATGGAGGAGAGGGAGACTCCACCCCTGCACTTCTTGAAGAATTGTTCCAGCCTACTGAGAGGAGCTATCTCCTCCCCATGGTACCTGTAAGCTATATTGGGGGACAGAGAAATACAGCCTTTCAACTGTAGCAATGCACAAATTAAAGGGATAGTAATGTTTCATAATAAAAGCAGCTCTATTTAATCATCAAAGTATTTGGACTTTGGAGAGTGTTATTTCAATTCTGCCAGATTTGTAGTTCAAAAGTAATTCAATGACAAAGTATCCCCCCTCCCGCCCCTTTTACTGATGTAACACTGTTCAGCCAGATCAGAAGGGAGGTGTCCCCAGGTAGATTGCAGAGAGGGACAATCTTCAATTAAGATAAGGGAAAAACCTGAAAAACTTGTCAAGGGGGGCAGGCTTTTCCTTGTCCCCTGCTGTTATCTGTCTGGTCTATGGACTGCAATCCACATCTGAGAACAGATGGCTTACATTAGGTAAAAGGGGTGGGAGGGGAAACTTTGCTTGTGAATAAGACGACTTATATCGTTCATGTTTTTTTTAATGCCTACAAAATAAAATAAAGATAAAACGAAGTATTACTATCCCTTTAAAGGAATTTCCCCCAGCACGGTAACACAATTCCTCATTAACAAGGTTGTGTTAGCAGACACAGCAGATGTTAGAAAAAGTACTGAATCATTTTTGTAAAATAATAAAACAAAAAATGTTTCAAAACAGGATGGATGTTGAGCCAAGAAGGAAAAATATCTGACATGGCAAAATTTGTAACTGCTTCAAAAGGGGTTTGTTTGCTTTTCTCTTTAACAGAGATCGGAAAGAGGATCAACTGGACTTGTGATTCTCTTGATCATCTACTGTGTGTCTACTCTTAAACATGGGCTCAGAATAGCAAGAGTCACACCATTTAACTCTGCAGCATACATACAAAACTGAACATTAGGTTTTCAGAAAAACATCTGTTCTATTTAATTTTCCCAAGCAGTTTTGTCCTGTGTATGTTCTCTTATTTGAAAAGTGTGCACACAGAAATCACACCAGGGAAACATAGGACATTAACAGCAAAAAGCAGTTTGGGATGTTGTAAACATACAGAAGTTTGAAGAAAGCAGACCAAAAACAAAACATCCGTTAAAGTTACCTACCTGTCAATACAACTTTTCCAGAAACAAAAATAAGCAGGACAATCCTTGGTTTGATCATTCTATATATAAGACCAGGAAATAATTCTGGTTCATAACTGTACAAGGTAAGGAAAAGAAGAAAACAATCAAAGAGCATTCGAATGCAATGCATTAATTTCAACTTGTGACAATACATAGGATTATAATTATGTTTGATTATACTCTTGAACTGTATTGTAGGAAAAATAAATACCTGCTAAACTGTTGATGGGTAAGCACCAATCCTTCTAATCTGATAGGAAATTTGACATCGCAGCTCCCCACCATGTTTTGAATCTTAAAGTCTAGAAACTTGGCTGGAAACCCCAACTTCTGTACAACTCTGGCATATTTTCTTGCTGCTAACCGTGACTGTTCTTCACTACAAAGCAAGCAATTTCAAAGTAAAGAAAACAGATATCTCCCAAATATGCAAAAAAAATCAAACTGAAATAAACAGTAAAATTAGAAATCATTAATAAAAAAAAAACAAAAAAAAACAAAAAAATGTAATAAATAAATATATATATATATATATACACACATACATACACAAAAACACACACACAAAAACACACACACAAAAACACACACACAAAAACACACACACAAAAACACACACACTCTCTCAAAGTTCAAAGGGATGGTAACACTTAAATTTTACTAAGCTCCATTTTGTAGCCCTTATTGTTTGAGAGATGATAATTTTCAATGTTGCCCCCTCCCTGACGTCGGCGTTCTAGCCAACTGCAGGGGAATCCGCTCCTGGGACCAGCCGGAAGCTCTACAGCACAGCTGAGATCGCGTTAATGAAAAAGAAACCTTTCACTGAAAAGGTCTTCTACATGTGCTTGGTTTGAAAGCACACGAAGACCTTTTCAGTGAAGGATTTCTTTTGCAATAACGCAATCTCGGCTCTGCTGAAGAGCCTCCCCTGGTCCCGGGACCGGATTCCCCTGCAGTCAGCTAGGACCCCGACGTCAGGGATGGGGGAGCTTTGAAAGTGATCATCTCTCAAACCATAAGGGCTACAAAATGGAGCTTAGTAAAATTTAAGTGTTACTATCCCTTTAATGGTAAGAATGTGCTGTTACTGCTACAGCCATCAAATACATAAGCTAAAATATTATATATATCCATACTATACAAGTCAAGTCTAGCCTTATGAAAGTAAAATTAATTAGTAAGCAGCTCGTCTAACAGTAATTCCAGTACAGTACCATGCCAAAGTAACCACCCCGTTAGGGCTTTGTTTGTTGCGTTACAACATGAAATTAAAAACATTGGATTTTTGGATCTACACACAAGTAGATATTATACAAAACTACAAAACACACATACAAAACACTGAAAAAGTTTTGACCTTTAAGTATTCACGCCTTTGCTGGAAACACTCCTAAATTAACTCTGGTGCAACCAAATGCATGGAGTCCACCTGTATGCAATTAAAGTGTCACATGATCACCTTTTAACCCCTTGAGTGCCAGAGGGGTACGCAATCCAGCTGCTTATGGAAGGTCCCAGAAATTGTTTGAGAGCATATCTACACGAGCAATATCATGAAGTTGAAGAAACTATTAAAATAAGTCTGGAATTAAGTTCTGAATAAGCACCAAATCATAAATTTAGCTACAAAACTAAAATAAAATATTGCCAGACTATGAACATTCCCTTGGGTACGTAAAATAAAACCCATATCAAATCCAGGTTTGGCGTTTGCAAAAGGAATCTGGAAGAAACAACAAACATGTGGAAAACGGTCTGGTGGTCTGAAGAGACCAAAATTTAACCTTTTGGCCTTAGCTGTTTGGCGCAAAGCCAACAATGATTACATCCCTAAGGCAAAGCATGGTAGTGGCTACATCATTTTATGGGGATTCTCTTCATCAGCAGGGAGTGGTCAGGACTGATGTCAAGATGGAGCAATATACAGGGAAAATCTAGAGGACAACACCTTTGAGTCTTCAAGGGACCTGAGACGGAGGAAGAGGTTCCCCTTCCAGCAGGTCATTAAGTAATGGTCCCCATCCAGCCTGACAGAGCCTGAGGAATATGATCAAGAATAATGAGCAAGAACTGCAGGATTCAGATGAGCAATGCTGGTATAAACTAAGCCCCAAAAACGACTTCGCTGTAGCAGCTCCAAAATGGTGCATTTACCAAGCATTGACTCACAGTGTACATGGTGTGTTTGTGTTTTTTTATGTATGTGTTATTTATGCAATATTTCTTTTTAACATCTGTCACTATTTTTACCTTCAAATTTTTATATATTAAAAAAAAAAAAAAAAAAAAAAAAATTATATTTGATTTATACATCTCCATTTGAAATTGCAGGTTTTAACAAAAATGTGGAGAAGCCAAAGGATCTGAATATTTATAGACAGCATACCGATGAACTTTCTTTGAATCATTAGTCTGCAGGGGCCTATAGTTTCCAATCTTCGCATAACAGCTCAAGCAACTTTTTTGGTGCTCTCTGCAGTACAAGTTGCATAGGGATGAGGAACACTCTGAGAGAACCTGCATATTGATGCCTGAAATAGCCCAAAAGCCTGGAAGCACAGGCTACTAAAGTTTAGGGTATTTTACATTAACATACACTCACACCTTCATTGGCTCCTAAAAATTCAGTATGACTGAAGAGTATTGTCTTTTGTCCACCTGTGATAGTGAGCCTTGGATAGGGCAGTTTAAAATACATATATATTTTAGGATTTTTCTTGCTCTGTAAAAAACAAAACCGTTGTTACAGCTCAAAGCATTTTGTGGGAGATTATAGTCTGTTAAAGAACACGGTTGAACAAAAATATAGAAAAATTTGGTGTTACACAAGTAGTCCCTTCTACCTGCCAGTGCAGAGGTTAACAGCATCTCATGCCCCTTGCTCTTCTGTTTAGGTGTAGTTGATACCTGGAACTATCCTAAATTACAATTCTCTAAGTATGTTTGTCAGAAGCTGTAGTCACGCTCAGTACAGACTGACCACTCCGCGGCTGATACTGAGCGGGGAGCTCTGAATTCAGACCGGAGTTCTCTCCGCGCACCTTCGGGAGATCGCTTGCAGCGCCGCCAGTCTTACTAATAATTAGTGTAAAACTGACAGTGTGTGAGAATATTTGCTGATGGGGAAAACATTTTTTGTTTTCAAATTTTACCAACCCTTGTGCTATACACATAGCCGATAGGGGGAGTGGGAAAAGAGGGGATGAGCAAACAAATGAACAAATGTGTTAAGATGAGAGAGCACTGTACATGAATGGGGTTGGAAGGAAGGAACAGGGGTAAAGGAATGGGTGGAGGGCAGGGAAATAAATGGCGCTCATTTTAAGCACTTGTACAAAAGATATGACAGAACTACTACTACATCCAGACCCCCCCCCCCAACAAATTACAACCATTAGCACAAGTAACCCAGTTTAAATCAACACTTACCTTTTAGCTCCAGTGCATACCATTTTCCCCGAGCTGAATATAAGTGCTGTAGTACGTGGTTCTCTTATTCTCATGATAACTGCAGCAAAACGCTGTGAGGTAGAAATATTCCATTAATGAAAAATCAGAATACCAATTTGAAGCAGGTTTGTTCAACAGAAATGCTGGTTTCAGGTTTGAGAATTGGCTTTGCCTTAATTGGTTCATTAATTACTGTTCTCCCTTCCACAATTGGTTAAGGAAGCCAATATGCGATTAAGGTTATTTTATTGTACTTACGATTAAATCATTTTTTCTTAGTTCCTGTGGAACACAGGAACCATGGGATAAAATCCCCTCCTCCAGGGGACAGGGCACTAAGATGCAGGGCCTTTGAGGTGGACACCCCTCTCTTCCATAGAGCATTCCCCCATTACCCCCCCCCCCAACCACCAGTACTGTAAAATATAGCAAAGTAGCATAAAGAAACTAAAGTAAGAGGAGGCAAATCACCTGAGGAGAAAAAAAATAAAGACTGCTCTGCCTGGGGACTTAAACCACACGTTGTTCCTCCGACTGGTAGTCCTGTGGACTATGAGAAAATTATTCAATGGAAAGTAAACTAAAATCCTCTTTTCTCTCACATTCAATGAGTATATACCAAAGCATCCACCTCCTCACATTTGGGAAGGGATGGGGTGGGGGGGGGGAATACAAAACATATTGTAAACCAGCAGCATGACTAACTGGTACGATATAAACCTCAGGTGTTAAAGAGAAAAGTCCTCCTTTAACAAGCACCACCACTTGAAGGACTTTTCGGATAAAGTAGGCCTCAGCCAAGGCAAAGACATTGACAAGGTAGCGTTTGGTAAAGATGTGCAAAGATGACCATGTCAGTGCCTTACACAGCTGCTCAGCAGAGGCCTGATTCTTGCAGGCCCAAGAGGTGCCCACAGATCACTGAAGTGACCGCGTGATTTCACCTGTCGGATAGGGGCCTTGATCCAAGAAGCAATGGTATCTTTGGACACAGCCTGGCCCACTCAGGGATGAACAATGAAAGTCAGTTTGTTGAAAGGTTGTGTGCAATGAAACATAGTACTTCGAGATAGTGATACAGAATAGGAAAGAAAAAAAAATTATATATTAGATATATAAATATGTGTATATTGTTTGCCACTCAATACTGAGAAGTGTCTTACTCAAATGTTATTGTTGCTCAAGATTTTTTTTTTGTGTGGCAACAGTGCTACTTGCTTATTAGAAGCATCAGGGCAAAGAGGGGAACAGTAGTCTCCTGGTTGACTTGAAAATTGGAGAGGACCTTAGGGTAAAATTACCTCCTTCTCCTGGTGAAAACCCAGGAAAGAGGGTTTTCATAACTGGGCTTTGAATTTGGCGACTGACAAACAATAGCCAAAAGGAAGGACATCTTAAGCATCGGAAGACACAAACAAACAAACAAACAGGTGAAAGTCTCACTAACAGGCCTCTGGAAAACGAATATCCCACAGAGGATTAAGACAGGTGTGAGCCCTGAACAAAGATCTTGATTCAGAAAGAAAAGCTATATGCTTCTGACAGAGGGCTGAGATCTGAACTTTAATAGTACTCAGACTGAGATCCTTGTTGAAATCATCTTGAAAAAAGACCAGAATTGTAAGGCTGAAATACTGTGGGGACAAGTCTGTCAGCATACCAGATAAAACAGAGTCCAGATCTTATTATAGGCCTTAGCTGAAATAGGCTTCCTAGCCTGAACCATAGTGGTGATGACCACATCCTATAAACCTTACAAGAGGTTTGCTTCAAGAGGCATGCCATCAAAGCCAAATACTTCTGCCTGATTATAACGGGGACCCTGTGTCAAGAGAACTAGCATCAGGAGGTGTCGAAATTACTCTGTGATGGATAGACTGAGAAGAACCAAGAAATAAGTCTGATGGGGCCAATCAGAATGACAAGCACTCTCCATCTTTATCTTCCTCAGCACAATGCAAATCAGAGTAAATTGTGGAAACATATGCTAGATGGAGCTTCCATGGAATGGACATTGCATCCACTGCAAATGCTAGAGGATCCCTCTTCTTGGAGCAGAATAGAGGGACCTTCCAGTTCTTGGGGAATTCCAAGAGATTCACTGATGGAAGACCCCAGTGGTGGAAAATCAGGTCAAACATACCCTGGCTGAGTTACTAACATCTGGGATCCAGATGTTGAACACTTAAAAGGGGAAGTTTCACCCCAAGATACTGTATGTTATTTGATCCATCTACTAAAATGGTCTATAGATTGGTGAACGTACATACCATATTAGATATTGGCTATAAATATTTCCCTTTGATGTAGCTAACCACATCACAAATATTCATTTCCTCTTGGTCATTAAGTGTTGCAATGGATGGAGTGACGCTTCTAGCGTCACGCCATCACATTGCAACACAATACATTATTAATTCCTGCACACTTCGCACTAAAGCTTTGTAAAAACATTTTGCTTTAATTACTGGAGACTAACATTTTATTGCAGGTGAACTTGCTGTTCCATTATATGTGCACATCAATATGAAATGAAGCATGAATGAGCTCCCAGGGAGAGAAGGGGGGAGGGGGAGACTTTGAGGACATGGGACATCCAGCAGAGCTGCACCACACAGATCTTGGGCTGCAGAAAGCAGAACTGGTTATGTCACAGTGACATTTTATAGCTAAATATTTAATAAGGTATATACTGAAACCAAAAAACAATAAATCTCCAATTTATAGACCATTTTAGTGGATGGATCAAAACATAGTGTCTCGGGTGAAAGTTCCCCTTTAAAATGTCTATGGCCACATTTTCCCCACATGGGAGGAGGACCACCAACATGGCTGGTACACAAACTTTTGGCTACTAAATGAGCTCCAGAATCTCCACCCAAGCAGACTATTCTGGTTCCTCCCTGGTGATTTACGTAGGAGACTGCTGTCATGTTATCCAACTGGACACTTGCCGTTGTGCCCAACAGCACATGGGGAGGTGAAGCACTAAGTCAGTGAACAGTCTACATCTCCAGAATGCTGACTGGAAGACGACTCTACTCCCTGGTCTACCCTGCTTTGATAGGTGGTCTGTGTGGCTCCCCACCAATCAGGCAGGTATCCTTAGTGACCACCATTCATTTCAGTTTGGCAAACTGACATCACAGCGTTAGGCAAGGACAGTCAAGCCACCAGAAAAATAACCCCTTAATACTTAGACTTGGAATTACTCGTGTCCCATGGGATTTGAAATGTTCAGAGAAAACCCCTTAAGTAGGGCACAGTAGTTCAATGGAAAGTATTACTTTATTTAAACAAGCTTTAATATAGTTCTTAAATAAAGCAAATGAGCTTAGCCTTCTTTCCTTAACTTGTATAGTAAAATTCCCTCCACCAGCTCCTTTTACCCACGTCAGAGCTCTAGCTGACAAACTTAGGTTATGGTCTCGCCTGCAGACACAAAATAGCATGGCATACAAAGAAAATCTTCATGCGATAGGTTTACAAAGTGTGCCTGGTTTGAGCAGGCACACTTTGTAGACAGTGCTTATGAAGAGTCTTTGTATGTCATGTTATTTCATCTCTGCAGATGGGCCGTCCGGTCCAGGGACCAGAATCTAAGTTTGTCAGCTAGAGTGCCAACGTGAATATAAGGGGTGGGAGAATATTACAGGCAAACTATACAAGTTAGGAAAGAAGACTAAGCTCATTTGCTTTATTTAAGAACTATATTACAGCTTGCTAAATTACAGTAATACTATCCCTTTCAATGGAGTAGAAAAGTATGGCAAATTGCACAGACACAAAAAAGATACTTCTGACTGCAAGGATTTAAACTGGAAAGGTGGAGGAGACCAGCCTTTCTGTAGTCTATGCAATGGGAACAATAAGATGGCTGCCAGCGTAGCACCCTTTACAATGCAGAAAGCCTAGGAAACGGGATTATGGTGAATGTAGTTTCCCATTGCATATGCCCAGCAAACAGTGGCACTCCAAGCCTTTTAAAAATGGCAGATTTAAGTGGTCTGAACATTGTCCCCATGTCAGCAGGTCCAGCAATTAATTTTCAGCCCAAACGGATGGTGAAACGGGTGCAGAGATGTGTCCCTGGAAAGAATCTCCATGCAGTACTATGAAACAAAGACGGCAACCCATTCTTAAAGGTGCTGCATTCCATAAATGTAAAAATGAAGGAAAAAAGTAAAGCTAAAAAGGTGTTTGTATAATATATAATAATTTCACATACACCTAGTGAAATGCAAGGAAATGAACATGCTTAAACAAAAGGAAAAAGTCAACAATAATATAATCCATTTCAAGTATATAAATAGCAAACAAAAACATACTACATAGGCAGTCACCTTTAGTAATAGTTTGTAGAAGAGAAGGATTGAGTGCTAAAGGATTGAGGCAAAAAAAAACAAAACACATTTTAATGGATGCCAAGTAAAAGCAGGGACATAACAGGAAGGACCACAGCACTCACACTTTTTTTTTTATTTATTTAAAACAAAACTGTTCAGCCTTGAGGAACAGACACTCCACCGGGAAATGGTGCAGAAATACACAAGTGAACTGGTCAACTCTTGGAAAGCCAGATAACCCTTTGGCACTCAATGTGATAATGGGAGTCTACCTCATGGGGTATTATAAAGCCCCATATTTAAGAAGGAAATTGAAAAAGAAAACTAAAAACTAAGAACTGTGCCGGTTTGCCTTTTTTCCTGAAGCAAATCACTTGAACCTGAGAGGAGGGAGTAAAGCTGGTTGGAAGAGGGCAGTCTGTCTCAAAAGCCCTGCCTTTTTTTTTTTTGGAAGTGCTCTGCTTTCTGCAAGAGGGAACATCACCCCATGGTTCCTATGTACCACATAAGAGGTAAGAAAATATCAGCCAAGCACTGCATTCATTGACCCAGAATTGTACATTTTAAAAATAAAAGTGTATTTATTTAAACCTTACATAGGGTTCTTTTATTGTCTTTTTAACACTTTAACGCCGCACGATGTGCCAGGACTGTAAAATAATTCAGCCCTTTGAGTATGTATGACAGTCCTCAAACTTCATGAGTTAATGATCATAGTGAGCTGGCTGTAATGGACTGCTTCAGGACTGGAGAAGTCAGTGTCAGGTGGTTGCTGCCACAGTGTAAACATTTGCTTTGTCACTGTTCTGTCTCCCTCCTGTGAGGCAAAGAGACAGAACACAGCTCCCAAGAATTAAAATGGCCAAAAAGGGAGACCTGTTTCATAACACAAACAAACACAGTTTTGAAATATTAAAAATATCTTCTGAGCAAGAAAAAGATAAGAGAAGAGAGTGGAAGAAGAAAGTGAGTGTGAAGAAAGTGAGTGGGAGTATGAGTACTGACCATAAGTAATCAGTAAACCATTAGGCCACATGAGCAGATAATGGCATGAACAGCAATTGCACCCATGGGTTCTAACGTTCCATAAAAGTCATGGGCAGAACTAAGAGAAACAAGTTTCTCCAGTCATTAATTTAAATAAACTGGTGAGCCAGTCAGGGGGTAACAGGAGACCTGAACAGGAATGTATAATTTAACATATGGATGAATATCTGCACCTTTGGGTGTAGGTGTCTGAGAGAATCAGGGGAAAAATATTAAGACATGAACCGGTAGCAGTTTATTTGGGACTTTGAGTATTAAGTATATAAGGGAAGAGACTGTATCCCAGAAATACTGTAGATCTGGGCAGAGACACCATGTATGGAAGAGAGTACAAGTGGATTGGTTGTATCCCCAGCACATATGGGAGACTGAATAGTAAAACTTATGTAAGAGCTCTGGTGGGAGGGGGCAGATGAACTAATGAACTATAAAGCGGAGACGACTTCTCCAGAGATATCCCTTTGATTACTATGCTATTCTATGGAGTCAATGAATTAAAGGGATAGTAATTTTGCACAATAAAAGCAGCTCCAATTAATCTTCATAGTATTTGGGCCATGGAGAGTGTTATTTAAATACTGTCAGAGTTGTGGTTCAAGAGTAATTGAATGATAATGTATCCCCCTCCCGCCCCTTTCACTGATTTAACACTGCTCACCTCAGAGTAGCGAGAATGTCCGGATGGATTGCAGGGAGGGACAATCTTCAGTGAGCGCAAGGAAAAACCTGTCAAAGGGGGGCAGGGTTTTCTTTCTGCTCACAGGAAGAGGATTGTCGCTTGCTGTGATCTGTCTGGTCAAGGAACCAGATACCACCTATGAGAGGAGGTGGATTACACTAGGTAAAATGGGCAGGAGGGGGATACTTTATCATTGAATTACTCTTGAACTACAACTCTAACAATATTGAAACACTCTCCATGGCCCAAATACTAAGATTATTTGGAGCTGCTTTTTTATGAAACATTACTATCCCTTTAGGATTTCTCCAACTTTGTGCATAGGCTCTATAGAACATAGGAACTGGAGAAGGGATATCCACTTTCACTTCTTAGTGCACACCGCCCCCCTACACCGGATGTCCTTTACCATATATGCAGAAGCCTAAAGTTAATTTCAAAAGTCTGTGTTCCTAGAACCTCACAGAGTGTCCAAACACTGTCATGATAAACCTCAGAATAATCCTAAGGTTATAACCATGATTCCTATTGAACATATTGGGACCTTTCCATATTACAACAGACTACAACCTCTAAACAGGGAAGGGTTTTGTATTTTAAAAATTAAAGGTATAGTAATGCCTCGCAAAAAAAAAAAAAAAAAAAAAAAAATGCAGCTCCGATTCTTCTTCATACTATTTGTCACATGTAGCGCTGTATTTCATTACTAACTGTTCAGCAGAAGTTGAATGAGATAGTATCCTCCCCACACCCCTTTTATTTACATCATGCTGCTCTCCCAAGCCAGTCCGGATGGAAGGCAGAGAGGGACAATCTACTGTGAGCACAAGGTAAAACTGAAGAATTGGAGCTGCATTGTTTGGTAAAAGATTTACATCCAGAAGGTTTATATGAATTGGTAGAGGGTATCTTAATTCACATCCTGTATTAGTTTCAGAACATTTAGGCATTTTTGATTATAAATAAAATAATTTTTATATATATATATATATACACACACACACACACACACACACACACACACACACACACATATATATATTTTATATACACACATATATTTTACATATACACACACATTATATACACACATTATATATACACACACACATATATATTACACACACACACACAAAATCTCCAAATCACGGCGCGCTGTGCACCGAGGGATCTACTCACCAACCTGTAAAATGTCAATAGTATAGCTACTATCCTAAAACTTGTTAGTGTATCAAGTAGATAATATAAAACTAAAACAGATAATATGGGAGAGCGCTACAAATGACAGCATATAAAAAAATATATATATATATTTATTGTAAAAAATATAAATAGGGGGCGTGGCCTCGCACGCACGGAGACTGGCAGCACCGAGAGAGCTCCTGAGTGTGTTGGGAAGAAACTAGCCTACAGATTTGGGAATTTTGAGATTTTTTGTTACCAATCTGCTCCCTACATCATGTCCAACTCCAAAGGCAAGCGTACTCAAGAACAAATGCTTAAATACCTTGCTCCAAAGGAGAAACGAAAGGCCCAGAAGCTGCACGGGTCTCTCGCACAAGATGGCGTCGAGGCGTATGAGGACAAAGCCCTCTCTGAATTAGACAACGCTGCTTCTATATCCTCCCATCAGCCAGACCCACCGATGGCCGAGTTTAAAGCCATGCTGAAAACCCTGCAACTGCAGATAAAAGGCGACAAAGTTCATCACAACGGAGTTTAGAAGGGAGCTGGGAGAGCGAACATCTTGTGTAGAGAATAAGGTAGAGGAGGTGATCACCTCTCATAATGCTCTGTTGGACCGTCACTCAGATCTACTACGAGAAGTACAACGCCTTCGTACCAAGGTTAATGACCTAGAGGACCGTTCCAGACGCAACAACATACGGCTCCGTGGTGTACCAGAGGATGTTCAGTATACTGATCTGCGAGATTGGGTGATTAACTTTTTGTCCCGCTTGTTACCGACCTACTTCTAGATTGTGTCCACAGGCTGCCGAGGCCCAGAAACGTGCCTGTGGATCTATCAAGGGATGTTATAATGCGGCTGCATTTCTTTCATGTCAAAGAAGAAATTCTGCAAACAGGCCACGTGCAAAATCCGCTACCTGACCCATTTTCCAGACTCCAGATCTTTGTGGACATATCCTCCCCTACGGTGCAACAACGTCGGGGATTTCGCTTCATCACTGCAGCACTGAGACGGGCGGATCTACGATATAAATGGGGCTTCCCAACTAAAGTTCTCATGACACGAAATGGAGCTCCTGTCACTATTGTTTCCCCAGAGGAGGGACTGCGAATTCTGGGATCCTGGGATATTCCAGTGGCAGAGGCTCCTGCCCAACGACAATCAACCCCACAGAGGGTGACTAGTGACTGGTCAACACCGGCTACGGTTCACCAGGTATCCGGACGACGTCCCTCTTCTCTGGTTGCTGGTTCCTCGGCAGGCTAAAGGAAGAGTTCTTTTTTTTTTTTTTTTTGTATTCTCCAAGTATACTCACCTGGTACTCGGGCTCTTAGTCTCCTTGTACTTACCTTGGTGGACATATTCTCAACAGCTATTTGTTACTGGACTTACCTGGTGACTGTTTGTCAGAGCCAGACTGAGTTGGAGTTGCTGGGTCGCACAACTAGATTTCACTTTCTGGTCATTCCTTTGGTTGGGAGATTCCAGCTTTCTCATGCTCCTGGAGATGCGGGATGTGCCAGATTATCTGGTTTAGAACTGACTGCACAGTTTTGGTTTAATGTAAGGGTCTTTAAATGTATTTGTTTGTATTATTACTATTTTTCCTTTTACTTTATGCTGTGGGAGGAGTGGGGGGTGGCTTGGCTGCCGGTCTGGGACCGCGGGCTTCCTCTGCTGCTTGTGTGGTGGGGACGGGCAGGTGGTTGTGGGCCGGTGTGATGACATGGGACACCGACTGTTTGATGTTGTATGGGGCTGGGATAGGCATATTATAGTATGATGTTATGTCTGCTACTGTTTTAACTATTGTGACAGTGGGTCCAGCACAGTTCACGGTTCTAAAAGGTGTTATTGATGCAGGGTCCTAGTTTTACCAATGTGGGATATTTGGTCGCAGGGGGTGGGGCCTAGTCTCTGGTCTTCCGAGCCCACGGGTGGATGGGTTTGTTTGCCTGATCTACCGGCGGGAGCTTGGTGGAGTGGAGATGGGGTTGCCTTAGGTCATTTTGGGTCCTGCCCTAGTGCTCACTGCAGTACATATGCCTGGGAGCCGGGACTGTGCCTATCCTTGTACAAGAGACTCTGTGTAATGATGATCCCCTTTTGGATTGCCTGCTAGTTAGTTTTATTATGCATTTCTTCCTTCTCCTTGTTTTTGTCCCCCCCCCCCCCCCATCTCAGTGGAGCATTTTGCTGATCTGTCAGGCGGCTCCCTCCTATCCCTTCCTTCAGTTTTTCCTAAAGTTCTTTTCTCTTCTGAGGAGTCCTGTTCCTCTCTTCTTCGTCAGTAGATCCATTCTGTGTCTTTCACTTGCCTTCCCCTGGCCTCCTGTGAGGCTGTGATTTCGGTTTTCCTTCACCTCTCCTCTTTCTCTTCTATTGGTGCCTGTTTGCTTAACCAGTAAACATTGTTAATACCAATTACGTGTACTGCTTTTTTACAATATATTTCTTCCCAATACATGCTCGCTTAGGTTTGGCTCTGCCTCGGGTCTGAGCTCTCTCTGGTCTAATCCCCACCTCATCTGGGTATGAGATCAGTGCCTATAGTTCTCAGATTTGTTACTACGGGTGTGCTGTTTGCACGCTCTCTGGAGTGGTTTCTTCCTTCTTTCTACCTTTTCTCTTCCTATGCTGCTATCTCTGTTCCCCTTCTCCTCCTCTCTTTCCCTTTTTTTTGCTCTTACCTCTCCCAGTCCCTTGGGTGGGTCGGCAGTGGGCGCTGCCGTTTGGGGTGGCACTTGTGCGTTTTTATGTGAGGGACGTGATGATGTTGTTTCTTTTTTGGGTGATCTATTTAGGTGACTTGTTATGTAACACTCCTTTTTCTAGCTTTGGGCATTGCTTATAGTCCTTCTGTAGTTACTCTGGGTCTTAAGATTCTATTTCTGAATGCAAAAGGCCTCAATACCCCACATAAGCGAAGGTTATTGTTTCGAGAAGCAGCCAACTCTAAAGCTCAAATTCTCTGCATCCAAGAAACTCATTTTGCTATTAATAAAATGCCTTCTGTATTCACCAAGCAATTCCCTACAGTTTATCATTCTTCTGCTAGTACCAAACGGGCGGGGGTTTCGATCTGGCTACACCACACACTAGCACTTACTGTTCATCAAGTTAAGAAGGACCCTCGGGTACGATTCCTTCTTTTGCGTCTATCTATAAATAATGTGTGATACTCACTTTTGAATGTCTATGCTCCGAACTGCGGTTCGGCATATTTTCTCCGTACTTTATTGCCCAAATTAGGTCCGCTACTGCAGGGATCCTTGATTTTATGTGGCGATTTGAATGTGGTATCTGACCCGTCAGTAGACACCTCTGCGACTCCCTCGGGACAATATAGGCGGTCGATGGTGTTGCAGAGCAATGTCCTTCAACAGACGCTGAAGGAATGGTGTTTACATGATGTATGGAGGGTCTTGAATCCCACAGGGAGGGACTTTATTTTTTAATTCTTCAGTTCATTCGTCTTATTCAAGGATTGATTATTTCTGTGTAGATAAAGATCTGTTGCAACGGGTAAAGTCAGTGTGAGATTGGTACCATTCAGAGGTCAGACCATGCACCTTTGATGTTGGAGCTATCTGAAGATTATGATTCGGTCAGTTCTGGTCACTGGAAGATTAACGATCACTTGTTGTCCCAGTGCGCCACTAAATCGTTATTGCAGAGTACTTTGAATTGAATGAGGTACCGGGCACGTCCCCTGTCGTTCTGTGGGAAGCGCATAAGGCAGTAATTAGGGGTCTTTTTACAGCGCATGCTTCTAGGGAGAAGAGGAAGAAGGAGATCAGATTGAGACAATTGTTGACGGATTTGGCTTCCCTAGAGGCGTTAAATAAGGTTGGTATCACTAGACAACGGAGCTGATGGATAGAGGAACTGAGGTGGGAGATTTCCCAGATCCAGCTTATGGATACTCAATTGATGCTTAAGAAGTTGAAACAATCTTACTATACGTATGGTGGTCGTTCAGGGGCCTTGTTGACGCATCGGCTCCGGAAACAAGAGGCTAAGCGGGCTATCCCATTTGTATATTCCATTTCTGGAGAAAAGGTCCTCAACCCCGCTCGCATTCCAGAGGCCTTTGCTCGTTATCATGAAAGCCTTTACAATTTGCACAGGGATCGGTCCACTACACAGCCAACCCAGCAGGACATTGACACTTTAAGCAAAGTGAACTTACCTCGTGTGTCCCCTAGTCAATGTATACAACTGACTGCTCCGTTTACCTTGGAGGAAATTCAATTAGCCATTAAAGGGATAGTAATACTTAAAATGTAAAAAAAAAAAAAAAAAAAAAAAAAATTAAAAAAAAAAATTTATATTATATTATATATATATATATATATATATATATATATATATATATATATATATATATATATATATATATATATATATATATATTTATTATTTTTTTTTTGTAGGGTTTATCCCCCTGAGTAAAACAAGAGTACTCCCACTGCTGAAAGGTGTTTCATTCAAAAGTTATTAATTTTCAAAGTTTAATTTTTTAGGTGCAATATCACAGTGGCCTGAAATTGTACAGTGGCGCTGTTGCTACACCATCCTATGGAGATTTATGGTCCCGGGACCAGAGCTGTCCATAGGATCGTGTAGCAACAGCGCCACTGTACAATTTCAGGCCACTGTGATACTGCACCTAAAAAATTCAACTTTGTGGAGGTATGGGGATCCCCGCACTCTTGCATTACTATAGAGCAGCTCGAATGGCGCAAACTGTAATGTATCATGTCCCATGGGGGGAGGTAGCTTGGGTAGATATGGAGGATTCTCAGCTATATCCCCACAGTGTCTGTGATTTGCTGTTGTTCCCTCCTACTTCGTGTCCCTCTGTGAGGTCCTTTTTTTCCCCAGTACGCAGTTATCCCTACATGTTTGGGATCTTTATGCTTCTCGGATACCGGAAATGTCCCAGTCATCTCCAGCTACTCCATTACGTGCCTTAGATTATTTGATCCCGTATTCAAATTTTTCTCTGTGGCAGACAGCGGGTATATGCACTTTGGGTGACTTATCGCGAGATGGCACTCTTTTGCCGTATGGCGATCTGGTTAGTCGCTTTGATTTATCTCAAAGATTTTTTTCCGATTCCTCCAGTTGAGGCATGCATTGGCTACATCTCCGAACTCCCTGTCACTCAGTAGGGCTCTTCTTCACAGGGTCACAAGGGCCTGCACCCAACCTTTAACTTCCACCAAACTTTTGTCTATATGTTGTGATACTCTGATTACTGTAGAGCTCCCATGTAAGCTTCCTTTTATGTTCGCATGGGAGAAGGAATTGGGCTTTCAATTGTCCGTTTCACAGTGGGATAAGGCCATATCTAACCCTGCCATGATTTCTCACTGTTCGAGTCATGTAGAGATTTCTAGGAAAATTTTGTACAGATGGTATTTAGTGCCGGCCAGGCTGGCTCGCATCTATTCATCCGCCTCCAGCCTCTGTTGGAGGCTTTGTTCGGGTATAGGCACCATGGAACATGTCTGGTGGTCCTGCCCTAAACTGCGTCCCTATTGGAAGATAATAGGCGACATGGTGGCTAGCTCCACTTCCCTGCACTTGCCTATGACTCCTGACTTGGTCCCATTTCACATTTTTCCTGATCATATACCTTTTCACCAGAAGATACTTACGGGTCATATTCTAATTGCAGCCAAGGTACCCTTGGCTAGACTTTGGAAGTCCTCTAATCTTCCAACGGCAATGGACTTATGCCATTTGGTTACGTTCAACCTTGTTTACTCTCCCATCTCAGACTCCGGATTTACTTCCCAAACAGAAAAAAGAAAAACCATAATTGGTTTATTCCCACATACAATTCACTTTGTTTCTTTATCCAAATAGGTCACCATAGCGGGAAAATGGAGATTACTAGTCCACATGGGATGTAATTATATCTCTCATATCTCTCTTTATTAAATACCCAAACTGGCACTCCCTTGTCTAACTAAGCCTCTAGCCTGGGTGCTAATCCATAAAATGATGAAATTGAGAAAGACCTGTGAGTGCAATTCTTTCTTTCTTTGCATTCTCTAAGTGAAGAATGTGCTGGTTTATTCAATCAAGGTTTTGGTCCTAACATGGGTCTTTGTCAAGATACTTTACAGAATAAACATTCTGCACAGCTATCCACTACATAGTAGGTGGTCTTATCTACATTCCTGATGTATACACATTACCTTCCTTCTGAGATTTGCTCCTAGGAGATCTCCTACACAAGTGTTAGGATAAGTAATACTTCCACAAATCAGGGGTTATTTATATTAAAACATGGGATTTATGTGGGTATGTTGATATACTTGACCCTTGAACTAGGGGATTCATAGAACACTTTCTCCCTATGACACTTGGGGGGGGGGGTAAGTCTACTATTACTATGTTCAACAGTTTCTAGAGGATTTGCTTATAATCATCTACACTAGATTTATTTCATTGTGTTAGTAATGCATATAGATAGTGATCTGCTGACCCTATTGGGACAGTGCTGCATGATGCCAAGTGAATGAGCTCACCCTCATTTGGGTAGACAGGTGAAGTGACAAGACAGACAACTATGCCATACACTCAGTACCCAAAGCACGCTGTCTTGGGCTCATACTTGATTTGAAATTAACTTTCTCCCCCCATATCCAAGCTGTCACTAGAACATGTCGCTTCTTCCTAAAAAAATATTGCCAAAATACATCCTTTCCTATGCATGTCAACTGCAAAAACTATCTCGGGCACTCATTCTATCCAGAATTGACTACTGTAACATTCTACTTTCTGGTCTTCCTGCTTCTCATCTTTTTTCACTTCAAATCTGTTATCAATTCAGCCGCAAGAATCACCACATTTGCTCCCAGATACCTGCCCTCAACTCCTCCTGAAATCCCTCAACTGGCTACCTATAAAGTATCGTATTTCTTACAAAATTCTCCTCCTCTCCTGTAAGTCTCTGTGTTCTTCAGCACCTTCTTACATTTCTGCTCTTATCTCCCGTTACACCCCTTCCCGTACCCTATGGTCTTCCCAAAGGTTCTTCCTGTCCTCTCCCTACACAACTCAAGCCATCTCTCGTCTACAAGCTTTTTCACTGACTGCCCCTCGACTTTGGCGAATGGTTATAGGGAGAGCATTCCAATCATCACTTTCAAGCATCTTCTCAAAACCCACCTGCTTAAGGAGACATCTCAATAGCAATAACCTCATCCTTGCACAGTGATACCAGCATCTTTCTGCACTTCCTCCACCACAACTTGTACTTGCACTTATCTTCCTCCTACTGTCTCTGTATGTCATCATGAACTCTAATTAAATTGTAAGCTCCTTGGGGAAGGGTCCCTTTCCCAGTGTATGTTTCCCTTGCTGCACTTTCCCCCAAAAATAATGCAATGATCACCCTTCAGCTTAATGCTCTTAACTCTTCTGTATTTTTGTATTGTATTTCAAATTCTGTTAAGCGCTGTGTACATGTATGCCTCTATATGAAGATACATACAAAACATACATACAAATGGGGTAGTCAGGACAGCCAAAACCGCGGATAGCTGTACCTTCAAGGAAGAGGGTTTTAAACCCTTCTGGAACCTTGCTTGAAGAAATTCAAGTGTTTTAGGGGCTGTTATTGACTGACAATCCAGCTTTTGAGAAAGCCAAGTGATGGAAGACAGACCAGGGTCTATAATATATTTGTAGATGATGGTCATCTGCCTTGATCAGATATGCCCTGAAGACAAAGATAGCAGCTTAGCCTCCAGGCCTTGAATCAGAAGAAGGCCGGATCCGGGTGAAATAGAGGGCCCTGGATTAGCAAATCAGGAATTGAGGTTTGATTGACATCTGCAGTATGTTGGCTTACCAAGGCAAGTCTGGGACGATGAGAATGACCTCTAACATGTCTTCCTATTTTGTACAACCCCTGACAGCAGGGGAAGAAGAGGAAACAGGTATGCCAGATGGAAGGGTCATGGTATCCTGAGAGCATCCTGGGATAGAGTCTGGGTACGTACCATCTGGAAAGATAGGTTAGGCATTTCCTGTTTGTAGCGTGGCCATAAGGTCTACTGATGGGTTGACCGATATAGCCGTTACTATGTTGAATACCTTTGCTTTGAGACCCCATTCCTCTGGATCCACTATCCTGCGGCTTAGGAAATCTGCATGGACATTCAGGTGGCCTTTGTTTAACTGGGCGCTTCTTGTTCCTCTATGGTCTAGAAGATACTGAACTACCGAAACACTGTTCAACCTGATGAGTACTGCAGTGTCCTTTAGGCCGAGACTGAGGTATCTGAGGGACTTCCATATCACTAGTAGTTCTAGGACGTTGATGTGCAGGCTGGATTCCCAAGTTGTCCAACTGCCCTGCATCGTATTTTGACTCCGAATTCTGACCCAACTGGAGTTGCTGACGTCTGTATATAGAAACTGCCATTCTGGCACTAACAGAGTGACCTTTTGCCAGGTTGCTTGGCTGAGTCCGCCAAATTAACTCTCTCTTGGTTGAGAGGAAACTTCTGAAATTGATTGGAAGGATTCTTTTTTGTAGTAGCAGAGATATTCTCCTGAGCTAGGCGAGTGTGTCTTTGGCCCATGGCAGGATTGGATATGTTGGGGACAGGTGTCCCAGACATTGTTAGAAGCCCTTCACCCTGTTGATGTTTCTGTGGAGAAAAGTGGTCACCTTGCTGAGGATTCAGTTGTCTCTCTGCAGATAATGCTGCAAGATTCTGAATGGTATTGAACCAGATTCCCAGAAACACTAGCTCGCTCTCTTGACAATCCAGCCTAAATTGGTCAGAAGACAGACAAATATTCATGCTGCTGACTGATCTGGTGAAGGGTGATTCTATGATCAGAATGTTGTACGGATAAGGAAGGACTTTGATCTGATGACTGTCTCAATTCTGCCATTGTGATCGCCATGGTCTGTGAAGACCCTTGGAGCTGAAGCCAGGCTAAATGGCAGGACACTGTACTGATAATGCTGGCCAAATATGTGGAACTTGAGGTATTTCCAGTGCCTTTACGATCAGAACCAGATATGCATTGCGCAGATCTGTTCTTGTGAGAAACGCTGCTGGCTGGATCAGCTTCAAGGAAGATACTATTGTCTCCATCTTGGAGAGATGAGATCCTTGAGATCTAGGATGAGACGCGAGTCTCCAGAAGGCTTGGGAGCATAAAAGTGTTGAATAGAAGTCTCTGAATCTCTGTTGTACCAGGACTTCCTCTATTATATCAGATTCTGCATGACCTGTCTCATCTGATGGGTTTTTGTCCTTTGGCTGAGAATAGGCCTGAACTGATGTATTCTTGGGACAGACAAACGACAGAGTATACTCCTGAATATTTTCCATCACTCACCTGTCTGGATGAATATGACTCCAGGCATTATGGAAGACTTCCAGTCTGACTCCAACTGGAGGTATAGAAGGGGAAGGGCTGGTTTCACTGTTGGAATTGTCCTTTTTTCTGGAACCTTTGCGATTTCCAGACCCCTGGGTCTGTGGAGGACCTCTTTTCCCCTGCTGGTATATTCTTCCAGGTCTGAAGGTTCTGGCATCTCAAAAGGCCTGCTTACCATACTGTCCAAGTTGAGTCGGGGACCTTCTTGCTCTTCTAGGGGCAGAAAGGAACTCTTAACCCCTGAGGACCTCTTACTTGTGTCCTCAAATTGGTCTTTGAAGAGTTAGTTCCTGTAAACAGTAGAGAGACTAATCTATTCTTGAAGAAGGATCTGCTTCCTAGGACTTAATCCACAGGACCTATCTTGCAGTAACTGACAAGGAAAAAGACTGTCAGATGAATAATATCAGTGGAGGCGTCGCATGAATAGATGATGGCATCCTTGACTATAGTTAGCTCCTTAAGAATTCAGGCTCTGGATACTGAAGACTCATCCATTTCTTCTAAGTTAGTCCGTCATATAATGAAGGGTTTAACCTGGAGGCCATGTCTGTGGCAGTCCTTAATTATGTCTGATAGTGGCAAATTGCTTTTCAGGTCAGTATCTGCCCATTTGCCTATGGGATCTCAGAGGGTTGTCCCATCCTCTAAGAGTATGGTTGTTTGTTGTGATGTTTGTGCAATTGCTGCATTCACTTTAGGAGGAGTGTACCAATTAGAGGTGCCTTCTTCTGCGAATGGATACATTCTCTGAAATCGCTTAGAGATTGAGCATCCTTTTTTCAGGTTGCTCTTCCCTTCAGTTTTTATGAAGTTCTGAAACGGAGTTATTGACAGGAATCTGAGGATCTGCTTTCTTGTTACCCACAAAGGCTGCGTTCAAGCTGCTTGAGTTCTTTCTGGAGGTGCGATAGGCCCAAGAATTTTCTTATTGCCTTGACAAGACCGTCCATCTTGTCAAAGCTGAAGCTGCTTGTTTCGTCTGTAATCTCGTTTCTACATACGATGAGGCTTCTGATGCAAGGTCAAAGAAGCTTTCCGCTTCTTCTTGTCTCCTGGAAGGTACTTCATCAGGGTCAGAAGCTCAGACTTTTTCATGACGTCTCCTGTACTGACATCTTAATTCAGGAGAGGGAGCTTTGAAATTGAGCAGGCACTTTACTGCCTGCAGCCTGCTTGTTGTGTAAAAATTAGCAGTGTCAGACAAAGGAATTATTCGATCACAGCCTGCAAAATTCTTAGTTTTCTTGGAGGAGGACTGTCTTATCTGGAAGGGTCTGAGGTTTTTTCCCCATTTGATTCTTTGGAGCAGACATGGCTAAAGACAACAAATAGTGTATTCATGTATACTACTAAATATGCTATTACCAAATATTATCAGCTTCCTCTGAATAATTAATACATTGTTCAGAAATGTTTCAATGATTTGAAAAGAAACATCCCTATAACTCCCAGACTCCATCCAACTGCAGTTTAGGTCCTCAGAGGACAGGAACATGCTGCAAACAGTATGCATTCCACTGGTACAGATCCTGATGGCCCAGAGAGGGGGACTGGTATACATTGGGAAGATAGTAGGATCCCCAAGGAGGCACACAAGCCATTTTGTAAACTGCAACAGCAGGATCTGGCACAGCACAATGTAAGGTATGTGGATCAGGTTAGAGAACCTAATGTAAGCCGCAAGAAGGCAGGTCAGATTCATCTGGAGGAAAACAAAACAGTTCCGAGAAAGAGAAAGAGGCAAGAGCCTCCATCCTCCAGCTTGGTAGGATCAAAATAACTGCAGAGGGAAGGTAGCTCAAGTTATTTATAGATTTTGATTTGGTCCTACCAGCTGGAGGGCGAAGCCAATTACCCACAATATGCCGTGGACTGGACATCCAGCTCTGTATGTATTTCCTTACATGGCTTAGTGTCATCAGCAAAGATTGACATGCTATTTTCAATTCCCACTTCTAGATCATTAATAAACAAATGAAAAAAAAAGTGTTCAGCCACATCAGCAGGGATATACTTCCCTACCTATTCCCTGCAGCTGAAAGCATTCAGGCTGAACACCAGTTAAAACTTCACCCTTTCACTTCCATATACTTGTCCAACGCATGTATTGTATTGAACACCTATGTGGCACTTAAAGGGATAGTAATACGTTGTTTTAACTTTATTTTATTGGCATTAAAAAAACATGAAGAATGATATAAGTCTTATCTCTCAAACCTTTACGGTTTATGAGATATTCACAAGCATAGTTTCCCCCTCCCGCCCCTTTTACCTAATGTAAGCAATATCTTCTCAGATGTGGAATCCAGTCTATAGACCAGACAGATAACAGAAGGGGACACTCTTATTCCTATGAAAACAATGAAAATCCTGCCCCCCTTTACAAGCTTTTCAGGTTTTTCCCTTATCTTAATTGATGATTGTCCCTCTCTGCAGTCTACCTGGGCACCTCCCTTCTGCTGTGGCTGAACAGTGTGACATCAGTAAAAGGGGCAGGAGGGGGACACTTTGTCATTGAATTACTCTGGAACTACAACTCTGACAGAATTGAAATAACACTCTCCAAAGTCCAAATACTATGATGATTAATTAGAGCTGCTTTTATTATGAAACATTACTATCCCTTTAAGTGTCAATCTACAATTAATGCTGGTGTCAGCCTTGAATGGATTCTGCAGCAGGAAATAGGTAGGGAAGTATAATCCCCGCACAGGTGGATGAACACTTACACAAAAGTTAACCAGGAGAACAACTGGCTGCGAACAGTATGCCAATCCAGCCTGTTTTCCATACCACCATCCCCCCTACAGTTATACTTCGGCTTTACCTCTCATTCCTATTCCTGTATTGTTTGTGGCACATTACTTACGTCTCCCTATTGTGTGTAGTCTACTCATACTACGCTCCATCCGTCTTTTCGACTAAACGCCATACACAAACCCACTGAAACTATCCCAGGTCAACTCTCATTCAGATGTACTAGACACTAACTCTCAACCAACACTTTATGTATGTCTTATCACCTCCCACACACACCAATTCAGAATGTTAACACAAACAAACAAAATTATATTATATATATATATAAATATTACACACACATATATACACATACAGTTTTTAGATTGTGATAAAATATGCAAATAATCTGAGAATAAAATACATCTTTTGGATACGATACTGCAGCACTCCATGGGCTTTCTTCACCTCAAACCAGGTCAACATCTCTGCTGTCTTTGTTGTTTGTGGGTATGCCATCTGAGAACATTTCATTTTGTGAGTATAATCTTCTATTTCTATATATACAATTGATGTTAGGATAACAGGCACTATTGGTCTCCTTCTTATTGGTCTTTCCTATGCACTGATCTTTGGGTGTGGCCTGGATTGATCAAGGAGATTCTCCCAGATACTGACACTTGTGGGGACTGCAACAAAACCCCCACTGCTCAGATTTCAGTTGACACACATGTTGAGCTGATCACTCATTTTGTGAGTATAATATCTCAAGTGGTGAAGGGCTGGTGAGAACATCTTATACCAAACGTTATTGCACCAGAAGCGCCTTTCTTTTTTGCCTTTAAAGTCAGAACAAGCTGAGGTAAATAGGAGTGAAGGTTGTGTAAGAGATAAGAAATCATAGACCTTAAATGTAAGCCAGGGAACATCCAACAAGGAGGACAATCCAAAGAAACACAAGCCAGGGTCGAGACATTGCAAATGCTAAATAAGCCCTTTCAGTGATGTTTCATATGCTAATGACAGCTTCAATTATGTTTCATATGCCAATTAAGCTTTGTGGAGTACCAAGATATGTTCATTTTCCATTTTCCCACAAATAGATTGTGCATATCTTCTGAACTTTTGGTTAAAATGACATATAGGCAGTTTTTAATGCAGTTTTAAAATAGGGAACCTGGAATTAAGGTGAAAGTTTCACTTTCAATCAAGCTTGGTAACAGTGGCAACTGTTATCCTGAAATATTTATATTATATATACATACACATATACACACAAACACACAAGATTAAAAAATGTTTGCTCCAGATATGTGCACATTATTGAAGACAATGTTAAGCCTCTTACGCACTGGTACAGGACCTCTGTTCTCTTACATAAATTTTACCCTACAGTAAAGAACATGTTAGGGAAACATTAATGGAAAGTTTATAAGTAATTCTTACCTTTGGATTATATTCTGCGTTTCGAGCTCTAAGTGCAATCGTTTTCAAATCCAGCTTGCATCCGAGATTTACTGTGGAAACTATATTTCTAAAATAAATAAAATGAATACAAAAAAAAACACAAACACACAATCAGTTCAATCTGTGGAGCACTCCCTGTATATAAAGAAAACTCACCTGGGCACCAGTCAAAGAAAATACAATACAATAGTGAAGAGAATGAGCCCCAGTCAAATGTCTTGTTGATGAATCATAGTGCTGATTTATTAATCTGCGGCTCATTCTCTCCACCACAGACATATATATATACATATCCAGGGTACTAAAATAACTGTGCACTAACAAATAACGCCGCACTTAACCATTCACTAATCGCTAATGAGGGCCAGAGATGTGTACCATGCATCGCATACCATTTGGTTACCTTTAGTAGTCATGTATATGGAAAGGAGAAAATATACTTAGATATTTTTCTTTCTTCTGTGTCCCTCCACAGAATTAACCCTTTGAGCGCCATGTATTGGATACCTCTCTAACACTCAAAGTGTAGATAATGATTCAGTCTTGCCAAGTTTTCAAATAGTGCAAGTTATATTTATATATTTGCTCTTTTGCATTCCATTTGCTTGGATCTACAGAGTTCAGCTCTAGCTTGCCTTTACAAAACAATTACTGAAAGCATGCAATAGATTTTAACAGGACAAATAAGTCACACCACAGGGAAGCCCCACCTATGTACCTTTAGATCCAGGAACGCCTTTCAGATTAGTTAATATGTCAGTATCCAGCTGTACACTATTACAAAAATACCAAAGCATCCCCCAATATTCCTGGGAAGCAAAAATAGAGGGGGAGAGGTAACAAAGAAATCCTCCACTGTAGATCAGTATTCACAGTGGGGGAAGGATGTCAGATGTGTGGAATGTAACACTTAAGACAGCACACCACAGGAGAATACCACAGTAGGACCAGGGCAGAAAAGAGGAATAACAATTTCCTGGTTGATGTGAAAAAACAGCCTCTGGGGAGTACATATCCTAGTGAAAGGCCAGGAAAACGGGGTTCACAAGCATGTAGGAATTTAGCAAACAGATACAATAACCAGAATGCATGCCATCTTCATAATATACATACATTTTTTTTTTTTTATGTATATATATATATATATATATATATATATATATATATATATATATATATTATATATTTTGCACCTCTCTCACCAGTTTGTATAATACCAGTCAGGTCAAAGCCTGTCAGAAATTATAGAAGTCAATGGATAAAATTAATGGAGATGGGATGAAATGAAGATATCCAATCCTTGTTAGCAAGTCAAATTTCTAAGGGTACTCCTCAGTAATACCAACGTATCCTGGTGCAGCTCTATAAATAGATGTCCTTGTACTCCAAAGAAACGACAGTCCAATCTAGAATACAGAGCACAACAAGAAAAAGAAAAGACAGGAGGTGTGCACTAAGTGCATCTTGGGCTAGAAGAGTCTCAGCAGTCCCATCGCCTTAAAAGCCACAGTACTGTGCCCGCTCTGGATCTTCAGTGGAGCATCACATACAGAGTACACACAATCATACAGTCACTGAGAGTAACAATGTATCCAGATGTAACAATGATGATAGGCTTTCCACCTGAGGGATGTGGTGCAACCGGTGTTATGTTGTCTGAATGACCAAGTCCTTAGATGTATGGTCCGTGCAGGGAAGCAAGGAACTATTTACTCGAAGAGCTGAGCAAAGAACAAGATGTCATCTATTAGAACTAGAGCACTGGTTCTCAAACCCCCCCTCACTAAAGGCACCCCTAACATGCAATCTGAAATTTTTGGGGCACCGCTAGCATTTTATGGTTTTTCAAGAGCTTAATTAAAAGGGGGAAATACATAAATGTAAAGTTATTCTTAGGTCTAAAAGTCAGAATATCAGAAGATTATATTGTGCATAATAATGTTTTCTATAAATATACAAACTGAATTTTAACATTTTTGACTGCATCTTAGAAAAAAGTGGGGCACCTAATACTGGTGGTCCACAGCATCCTGATTGAGAACCACTGGATTAGTAGAAAGGCACTTTCAACTAAAAACAAAGGCTGGGATATTTTACAGTTAGGGAAGTAAAGTTAAGGAATTCTTTGACTATCTAGCACAGACTATTGAGAATTATGACAGTTGGCTTCAAAGCAGATAGGATGACAATCCAGGGAAATATCTGACTGCACTCTAGAATCAGGAAGGAACCGTTTACCCACTTGGCACTTACTTGGATGGATAACATCTGAGAGATGTTCACCCCAGATAGCCATAGCAGCCCCAGTGGCCATACATTTACCCTTTGGTAAGGAATATAAATATCTTGTCTGAATGAACCTTAAGAGCTGCAGAATCAGCCAGAGGGCAGTGGGAAATGCATCTAACTTTAAAGCACACAAAAATCATAAAGCAAGCAAGAAACACCACATAATAGTAGGTGTCAGAGAAAGGAGGACATAGAAAGTAGGACACCAAAGCAATCAATAGCTTATTAGCTGTTCAATCCATATCCAAGGAAGACGACAGCAAGAGAAATGAAGTGTCACATATAAAAAAAAAAAAAAAAAAAATCTATATCTATCTGTATACAGATATATAGTTATATCCCTTTCACCAACCTTTATTAGGAGAATAAAATCTAACACACAAACTAATAAAAGGTCAGGTGACATGACATGTGAAGGAGTGGCTGGGGGTGAGGGTTGCAGGGGTTACAATGAACATGCATATACACACACCCCCAAATAATACAATCACCTACACTATACACAAAACACTAGATGTAAAAAAACGCAGTACTCAACTCCACTCGCAATACGCTGCACGCAACACACACACACACACACACACACACACACACACACACAGAGAGAATTGTGTAATGTACAGTTACAAAAAGCACCAAGGGCCAAGCACTGAATGTTTGACAATGCAGTCATTAAAAACATTGCTTCTTTCCTGTATTTGTCTAGATGTAGAGGAAGTGACCCACACGTAAATCTAATTTTTATTTTTTAACCGTATTAGTGCAAGGCATGTATCTAATACATTAGGCTGCAAAGCGGTGGATAACAAACAGGCCTCCATTCAAAACGTGCAGGGCAAAAAAAGCCCAACGATTGTTAGCCATGTCCAATTTCTATAGCATTTAATAAACAGTCTACCAGAATGGTTAACTAGTGTACACCCCAAAAAAAATGATTGTGGCTCCAAAACATGCATCACACTTTTTTTGATCTCGCCGTTCTTTCAAATCAGTAAGTTTAAAAAGAAAAAGATATCAGTCAACGTTATCTAGCGACGCAAAACATTAAGACAAGTTGAAACTCACAGCCAAAACACACCAAAGTATCATGTACATTCAAATACACCTATATATACCCCCACCCCCAATAATATATATGCCTTGTCTGTTTTGAGTTTGTGATCTAGCTCACAGAGAAGTGTTATTTAACACCTTAAGGACCCATGACGGTCCTGGACCGTCATGGGTTGCAGTCCTGTTAAGGACCCATGACGGTCCAGGACCGTCATGGCTTAAATGATAGCAGCGTGCCTCCGTGCACGCTGCTATCATTAATTCCAGGCTGAGACTGAATGCTCCGAGACCGGGGCATTCAGTCTCAGCCTTTCTTGCCTTTGCTGATTCATGCGATCGCCGTTCCAGCGATCACATGTACCGGCAAAGTGACAGACACAGACAGCAAAGAAAGCATGCTGTCTGTGCCTGTCAAGTCTGCCTCTGGCTCCGTTGCTATGAAAGTAACGGAGACAGAAGTAGACAGGAGACACCTAGTGGTGAAAGTAAATACAGCAGCTAGGGGTATTAACCCCTTCACTGCTGGTGCCAAAGGCTTGCTAAATGCAGGTCAATTTCTGACCTGCAATAATTTTTTTTTTTTTTTTTTTTTTTTTTTTTTTTTTTTTTTTTTTTTTAAACACAAAACACTTTTTTTTTTACAAAAATATTTTATTTTAAAAAAAAATAATCTAATTAAACAAAAGTGTAAGTGTGATTGTTGTGGAGCTATGTAATACACTTATATACACCGCCAAATGTCACGGATAAAAAGTGTCAAAATAGGGTGGGAAAAAGGGACATGGGGATTTTCACCCAGGGGGGACAGTGGCTACTTTAAACTGTGCATTTTGTAGGTATGACTGACCGTTCATACCTTTCATGCAGTCTCCATAAAATTTTAACCCTTTGTGCCCAATTGATCCAAAGAGAAAAACCAAAAATGATGTTTTTTTACCTTTTTTTTTTACCTTAATAAAGTAAATGGTGGGTTATCCATATAAGTAGGGTATCAAATGAAAGCTCTATTTGTGCTTGAAAAAAACAGTATAAAATTTATGGGGGTGGAATAAAAGACTTAGAGGGAAAACATTGCTGAACAAAGATATAGTCAAAAAGGTCATAACTGCTCCGGTCCTTAAGGGAAAACGACCTCAGATCTTCCCGGTCCTTAAGGGGTTTAAAAAAAAAAAAAAAAAAAAAAAAAAAAAAGAGGAAACGAGCGCATGAAAGAGAGACTGACTTGAGCAATGTAGATTGAGTCGGGAGCAGAAAGTTGCAGTAACTTCTACACATACCTTGGCACATCTTCCATACAAACATATACATATACACACACCACAATTTTATCTTTTATTTTGACAGTGTGATTGAGTGAGTACAAGGGAATGACAGTGATCGAGTGCGACTGCGAGGACCTGCGTGAGCTAGACAATTCAATGCGGTCTACGCAAAGAACGGACAATCGAATGGTGATCACCACCACGTTTTCAGATGTTAAAGTTAAAACATTGGGAGCTGATGGAAAGACCCTGAAATAGGACATATGTTTAAAGGGGAACTTTCACCCCGCAATAACTTAACGTTGACTTATTGCTCACCTGGCGACTAGCTGCTTAGTAGCGCTAGTCGCCCGCAATATTACCCGGTTCTTCAGATATCTGCTTTTTGCCAATGGTGACAGGAGCAGGAAGCACGGACGTCTCTTCACAGTGACGTCCGTGCGCCTGCGCTGTCAGTCCCTTTTGACCACACGGTGCAAAAGGGACTGACAGCGCAGGCGCACGGAAGTCACTGTGAAGAGACGTCCGTGCTTCCTGCTCCTGTCACCATCGGCAAAAAGCCAATATCTGAAGAACCGGGTAATATTGCTGGCGACTAGCGCTACTAAGCAGCTAGTCGCCAGGTGAGCAATAAGTCAACGTTAAGTTATTGCGGGGTGAAAGTTCCCCTTTAAGCAAGCTCCACTGTTTGCTTATAAGAAAGTAAAGAGTATTAAGGATGTGCTAGTCATTTCTGACCCGGTAAGGAAATCTAAAGTGGATTTAAAAGATTTGAGTTGTTTCCCATTTGAAACTGTCAGACAGGCACGTGTGTGTGTGAGCGTGTGTGTGTGTGTGTGTGAGCGTGTGTGTGTGTGTGTGTGTGTGTGAGCGTGTGTGTGTGGGGGGGGGGGGGGGGGTTGGTTGGGGGGGATGGGCATGGTGATTGAGAGTCAATTATCCAGACGCGAGATGTACTGGATCTATAAGTTGAAGACCATCACAGAATGGACTAACCGAACAGTTCAGTCTCATTCACTACATATAAGCTGATATAGTGAGTATTAAGTGCGATTGTAAAACTGAAGTGTATTATTTAAATATGTGTCATGCCATTGAGATTTTAATAGTATTTTTTTATGATTGTCCATTTTGCTACGGATTGTGATCCACGGTTGCCATAGCAACTTGACGGAACCGGCACAAAATGAACAAAGTAAACTCTTTAACACTTTCAGTGCCAGAGGGGTACACAACGCATTGTAAAGCAATGCGTTGCGTAGCCCTCTGGCACTCAAAGGGTTATAAGGTAACATTGCCATTGCTCTGTAATATAGTTGTCCCAGAGGAAAGTCCAGTGTTGGACTGAAACGTCGGACAGAAACCGGCATTTTTTAAATTATTTAAAATAAAGAATTTGAAATTTGTAGTGCCCGACTTACTCTTCAATATTGCATTTCACCCATATGAAGTCTTGAGCACCCACCTAATTAAGGTGGCCGTGTGCAGCAGTCTTTTTTGAACTTGTCTACACAGGGGCCAGGGACAAAATGGTCAGTGGGATGAGGGGTAGATGTCAGGTAGCACCCCAGTGTCTCAGAATCAGAGCAGGCTGGGCCTGAATGCCAGAGGTCTGACATGTCCCAGGCTGGTGTTGATGAGGAGATGCTGCAGGACCCCAATTACACTTACGAGGAGAATAAGGTCACCATCCACAGCGTTCCGGAGAGGGAGAGAGTCCTTGGTCTGGGGGCCAAGAAGGCAGCCACCAGCCATCAGGTCCTCAGCAGGGTGAATGCAGTGTCCAGCTGTAAGAGGACCTTGGAGTCTATCAAGAAGCAGTGGGGTGATTGCAAAAGGAGAGTCAAGAATAAAATGGGAGAACTTGCCATGCAAGTTAAGAGTAAAGGGGGAATCCAGACGTGGACCTCTTGCTCAAAAGTGCCTAGAGGGATCAGCTATACCTCATTGAACAAGGCCCAATAAGGCCAAAACATACATCTGGGGTTAGCCACTTCCCTTGTTCAGAGAAAAACAATTGTCTGGCATTTCGTGGCAGGACTGTCATTTTGTCAGGAAATGTATGATATGCTTCAGAATATTTCTTCACTGTGTATGGTGCTTGTGAGCTAGAAGATTGCACCCTGGGTGCAGGACACAGTCCTAGTGAGCTCTTTGCATACCCTTGCAAGCTCATGAGTATCTCCGACTACTACCTCTCTCTCTCAAGATTAATAAGCCATTTAAAAGAACCCTCTCATGTGCAGACATTAAATTTGATATCAAACGGTTTCTTGTTGAATGGGCTGCTCCTATTTGGGGGGGGGGGGGGAGAAAGAAAACCAATGCCAAATGAGCACAGCTCATAAACCGCACGCTTAACAGTAAAGTGCTGGGTTTAAATACTAGACACTTGCTACCTATGAGAATGGCAATGAGGTAAGTGAATACTGAGTTTAGCTTAAACCGTAACATGCACAGTCCATAATTTCATTTTGTGTAATTCATATTTACACTTGTCAGCATCTTGTTTAGGGTATTCTTCCTAGTCACAATTAAAGCAGATGTTTCACCTATGGATAACATCCCATAAATAGGTGACGCATCCAATAGCATAAAAACGTTATTCATTTTATTATTTTAAGCTTCAGTTTCGTTTAACTTTAACTTACAAAAGTCTGTGTTGCAGCGACTTCCCAGTTCTCTGCGGTTAATGCAGTTATAGAGCTCTGCCTCTGCTCTCCTCTGATGACAGAGGCTTCTGTCAGTAAGCTGGAGCAGTCTCATTGGCAGAGATCGATATCTAGTCAATGAGACTGCTCCAGCTTCCAGACAGAAGCCTCTGTCATCGGAGGAAGGAGGAGAGCAGAGGCAGAGTGTCGGGCTGCAGTCTATACGGAAGTGGCTGCAGCCCAGACTTTTGCAAGTTACAATTAAATGAAACGGAAGCTTAAAATAAAAAAATAAATATGCTATTGGATACTAGTCACTATTTATGGGATGATGTGCATAGGTGACAAATCCACTTTAAACCACAGTATAAGATTTAATTTCACATTTTGCCAACATCTCACACACTTTATACTCAGCACAGAGCTGTAAATAATTAGTTGCACTTTGATAGCATGGTATTTTTCTCTGTAGCCCATTTCGGATTATAAATTTGCATTAAAACAGTTAGCAAATCAGCTATACTGCGTACATATATTATAAATAAATAATGAATATTGTCAAGCAGGAGCTGATCATGCAACGGTGTATTTAATTTCATCCTATGCGAGTAATATGGTTAGAACTAGTTGAACAGTCCGTTACACGGGCCACAGTGCCACTGCCACCTGGTCGCGGGGCAGTCATGCGCAGTAGAGACTGCCCGTGCCACGGCTGATACAGAGCTTGACGCTCCTTCGAAGCGCCCAGCTCTGTATCAGCCGCGGCGCGGGCAGTCTCTACTGTGCATGACTGCAGCACGCGCAGCAGTGTCTATTGCGCATGTCAAGCATTACACACAATTTAGCTGATTATTATATAGGATGATTAATTTCAGTGCATTAAACAAAAACAGACACACAAGGTAAGTCTGGACCAAGAGCTCAAAGGATTTCTGTCAGAAAAAAAATGTGAATGACGATATGTATTCCCCAAGGAAATTGAACAGGATAGCAGCCTGAAACAATGAGATGCAGCAACTCTGAATGCACACACAAACATGAATCTAGCAAAAATAAACAGTTTGAACTTCTGAGAGAGGATTACCTGTCACCTAAAAATATGAGGAAGAGATCTCATTTATACATGTCAAATATTATGTACT
This sequence comes from Rhinophrynus dorsalis, assembly GCA_037306005.1. NCBI lineage: Eukaryota > Metazoa > Chordata > Amphibia > Anura > Rhinophrynidae > Rhinophrynus > Rhinophrynus dorsalis. Next base: position 199,443,497 of record CM074720.1, on the reverse strand, counting down.
AAATAAAAGCACTTACTGTAGCTGAGGTACAATTCCAGAACTTTCTGATGCAGGTGTGGCAGGTGTAATAGGAGTCATAGGGGTCATTGGAGAAGGGTACAGTGGCGTGTTGCCTGGAAGAGGAGCGGTGGTAAGAGTCTGTGAGTGGAATAGTTGTGGGGTCTGACCAGATCCCTGAGTGCCTTGCTGTGATGTGGACTGCTGCACTTGTTGCTGCTGCTGTTGTTGCCTCTGTTGTTCTTCCAGTATTGATAAACTGTTTGTGGTTTGTACAGGCTGGGGCGTCAAGCCAGTGCCATAGGGCATCATTGGACTGAAGATGGGAATTCCAGGAGTCATTGCACCCTACAGTAGTACAAGAGAAGGTGTAATACCATTCTATCAGTTTAGACAAGGCTAAACAGATGAAAGATATGAACAAGGCTATAGGTGAGGCATACAGGTGTATTATACATTATAGTGATAGTAATGCTTAAATTTGAGTAATTTAAATTTGTACAGGTTTGAGACAAATAACTTGCTAAAGATCCCCCCCTCTAGGCTGTTTCAGACAAGACTGCAATCTAGTGGACAGCAGGAGATTCCGGTCCCGGGACCAGCCGGCGGCTCTTCAGCAGAGCTGAAATCGCGCTATTTAGAAATAAATACTTAATTGGAACGGTCTACAAAGTGTGTTTGCAAACCAGGCACACTTTGTAGACCGTTCCAATGAACTACTGGAAAGGTCTACAGATGACCGGAATCTTCTGCTGTCCCATACAGCATTGAACCAGCCTGGAGGACGGAACTTTAGCCAGTTATATCTCTCAAACCATAAAGGTTTGAGAGATAAGACATCATTGTACTATCTACACCACCACCTTCTACACATTTCATCCAGAGAAGCAATGATAGAATAATTATTATTAATTATATATAAGCATTTAAATATACTCAGCCTGGGGAGCTTTGCAAGAGACAGAACATAGTGTAGTAAAATGATGAAATAAAAGATGGTTAATTTATTGCATCCATGCTGAACTTTTTCAGTCCACAAGATACCTTCCTCAAGACAAATGGAAACAAAAGGAAGTAGGTTCTTATGTGCCATTGTAATGAGTTTGTGTTTGTACTTATGTGTCCACTGTGGCATTCATTCATGCAGTTGAAATGCATGTGGTGATTGCACATACTATAGTGGAAGGTGGATCGTGCTGGCTCACGGGGTGTGAGTGAGTGGCATTCATTCATGTAGTTGAAATGCATGTGGTAATTGCACATACTATGGTGGAAGGTGGATCGTGCTGGCTCCCGGGGTGCGAGTGACACTATGGTGGAAGGTGGATCGTGCTGGCTCCCGGGGTGAGAGTGTGATTGAGTGAGTGTGTGTGAGTGTCTGTGGTGTAGGAGCGAGTGGCAGACATTTTGTTTTTTCAGTCACTTGGATAGTGGTGGGCAGGCTGGATAGTGGGGGCAGGCCAAATCCCTGCATGATTTAAATCACTCCCCCATTGAATCACCTAATGGGAGCAGTAACTCCTCCTTACTTAAGCTGAGGTAACATTGCAATATAACACACGGTGGCTCTTCAGTTGAGGTAACTTAGCAATATGCCATTTATTTTTCTTCATCATTTGACTAGGGTGTGTTATGTTTCTTGCGAAGTTACCCAGGCTGAGTGTATCTAAATGCTTGTATTAATCTTTACGGGACATGCACCTAACAACTGTATAAGACATACAAGATATAAGGCAGTGGCACACACATATTTGATTTGGGCATTTATATATATATAATGTACACACACACACACACACACACACACACACTTAAGACATGAGTAGTCCTATACCAGAAATCATCTTACTTTGGGAAAACAGGATGTAAACAGAAAAGTGCTCAAAAGCAGGTAAGTGAACCAACTTTATTCAGATGATGTTGGATAGGAGTAGCCACATTAAATGTATGTCTACTTTGTACATATTTTGTTACTTGTGTGTAATCACGACTTGCTGTGCTTAAAACAGCTCTGGTCAGCTCTCACCCATCAACGAACTAGATACAAAATGGGTTAGGTGCTCAAACTTCCAACTGGCAGTACAGTTGCTTAGGCTACCTTTTTTATTATATATTCAGTATGTTTATGGATTAGTCATAGAGCTGAATGATTACGTTAGGCAAATAAAGCAGAACAAATTGTGTTCTGAGGCATTCTGACAGACTGGGGAAAAAATACCACTTGGAAGAGTGGCTCCTACATTTTGGGGATAGTTTAAATGCCTCTACATATGTTGCCTCCTAAAGGTCTAAGCTGGCACCTGGAAATTTACATTTGGTTCAAAATAAAAGTTTCCTCCACTAGCCCACCAACAGTATCCACCCATAGTGGTGGAAGTGTTTTACATTATTTCTGCCCAAACCCTAACTAAAGCATCTATGGTCCCTGTATAAGAATAGCCTCCCCCTACTGGCTCAGATGGTTCAATGAACAAACTGTATGCAGCAAGTTACATTCTAAAAAGTTGTGAGTCTGATTTATCAACCAGCATATGGTAAACACACAGTGAAAGGCACTTTGCCGTTTTTAAATTTAGGAATGCGTTTGTAATGCATCACTGATGAGTGAGAGCAAAGCTACAGGCAGTGAAGTACACAAAATGTGAATTCCTGATCAGCAATTTTCAATTAATTTAAGAGGTGCATACAAGAGTATAAAATGCAGATTTCATATGGTATTTCTCTGCCTAAATTATACTCCTATTCAATGGATAGGGAACGGTAAAAAAAAAAAAAAAAAATAGGAATGATGTCTGCAAAATGTTAGAATATTGGGTATACAGACACTGTAAAACATTGCAACTTTACTTTAAAAGGTATAGTAATGGTTAAGATTAAGTTTATTTATTATAACCCTTAAGAAAATATTAACAATAATGTGAGTCTCATCTCATATCTTATGGTTTGAGAGATATACATTGCTAAAGTTACCTCCTGAGAGAAGTTAGCGCTCTAGCAGACAGCTGCAGAATCCGGTCTGGTTTGCAGGCACACTTTGTAGACCGTTCCAAGGAAGTATTAATGTTGAGATCAAGAGATTTCGTCTCTGCTGAAGAGCCTCCATCCGGTCAAATGACCAGATTCCGCACCGACTTCTCACAGGAGGTAACTTTAGCAATGTATATCTCTCAAACCATAAAGGTTTGAGAGATAAGAAATTATTAACAAAGATGTAAGTCTTAAGGGCTATAATATTAAATAAACTTCATTTTAACCATTACTATCCCTTTGAGCACTGCCACTTTTACTGATGCACGCGCGTGTGGTTATGCTTTTTAATGACCACCACAAGGTTCCTGATGTTACCATAGACGTTTCTTAATTTGGGTTTGCCTAGTTTCAGACATATGCATACAAAATCAATGTCATAAAAAGGAGCAGTTTGGCACTTACCTGTGGGGATGCTAGCCCCTGGAAAGGTGGCAAGCTGTTGTTTTGATCCATATTCTAGGTGTGTGACTTGAAGATCAGATATAGCATGAAAAATAAAGTTAATCAGCTTTACTGATCTCAGAATGAAATCAAACCATTCCAGCTGCTTAACAATCTGCAAAACAAAAACACCTATTACAGAAATGAAAGCCGTAAAAACACTTTACAACAAGAAAGAAAAATGTGTGTCCATTTACAATAGTCCCTTTGAGTGATGGAGTTTGGGGATGTTTCCTCCTATGGGGAGGCCAGTCAGTCAATACATTACTGTGCATCCGATTCTTGCTTTTATTTCAGTGCACGTGAGAAGTGATGGCTTTTGGGCCCCAAAACCGGATGAAGTCTCCCAAGAGGACATGGCACTTAATATAGCCATGTTACCAGTTTAGAGGGGCTATACAAGATTTACCCAAACTCCAGCAGTGGTATCATTAAGGAGCGTGAGTCACTACCGTAATTCTACCTGTACAACTTTGGAACTGGTGGAAAAGGAAGAGTCTCCTTTTTCTAGGAGGCTGCTTTTTTAAAAATTTTGAGGGGAAGCATAAATAGGTTTTAATGAGGACTGTCTCCTCTTTCAAGCTGACGAGAACAAATAAGCACAAAAACAACCTAGGGATATTTTGCAAAGGAACCTTCCATAGGAGATGTGGACCGATTGGTTACGTTTGATCCCTTTCACCTTGGTATCCTTTTGGTATAGGATAACTCTGTTAGGGGCCTTTCACTGAACATATAGTATAACCTTCACGCACTTGATACTTTAATCTATTTAAGCAATAAACCTTAAAATTTAAATGGAAGCGACCAGAGCCTTCCTGTCAAAAATCCCTGGGTCACTAGTCAACAACTCCTTAATCCACTATAAACTGACACTACAGACAATGTATCCAAAAATGTAAGAGATTTTAGGGATATAGACTGCATGCTGCCTCACTAACTCCCCAGTTGACTTCTAAGCCTAGAAAAAGCATTTGATTAGATTGCTTTCCACAGTGGGCTCCCATCTGTGCAGTCTTGTTTACATCAACTGCTGTAACTGCATAATACAGGATGCTAATCCCTCAGAAAAGTTGTACTCTAACTGGTAATAAGGTATAAATTCTGTAAACCTGAGCAAGCAAAAGTATATTTTGTCTTTTACTACTGTATCTAATCTACAGCATGTAAATCAGCAAGTACACAGCTACAAATAATCTTCCTACATCTTAAATTAAAAAAAAAAAAAAAAGTTCATTTTGCTTGTGGAGAATATGCTTGAAGTGCCTTTAATTAACCCTTTGAGTGCCAAAGAGTTATCAAGCATTGCAACAAAATGTATTGGATACCACCCAATACATGGTGAAAGGGAATGATGTGGCCATCTACAACAGTTAAAACAACATTCCCACAGAGTTATTCATTCTAGAGCCCATACACTAGGGCAGTTGTTAAGGCTCATTTCACACAGGTGACATCTTATTCCTACAGTAAATACCTCCCTCTGTGACACTTAGAGGGCAAGCATACCCCAGTTATGGGTAACGGGGGGGGGGGGGGAGTTTAATGGTTTCCCCTATACTGTAAAACAATGCTTATAGGTTTCAAGTGTTATTAATAAAAAAAAAAAAAAAAAAAAAGAAGAAGAAGAAAAAGATGTTGTAAGATTCATCCCCCCCCCCCCCCCAAGTTAAAACAAGGGTACAACATCCTATGGACAGCTCTGGTCAGTTGACTATAACTATAAGGACAGAAGCAGCTAACATCCTCCCAGTGTAGTATTACCTTGTTACTATGACCTTACTATGACTATGACCTTCACCATACACCTCTAAGAATGTTACTCACATTTTTCAGAGGCATTACAACTGGCCTCCACAGTATAAGACAACACTGGCCGACATCTCAATGCTGGTATATCACAGATACACTGGCTCCCACTTCAATACTTTTCAATCAGTCAGCCACATGATTGGAGGGGTCCTGTTGTGTGTCATTAATCATATAAACAAGTAGGTGTATAAAGTTTGTATTTTATTATTAAAATTTGACAATTTAAAAATTGCGATCATATACACAAACTCTTGATAAAGTGACAGGTGGTCATGAAATGAATAGAGCATACTTATGATTTGCACAACGAGATTTTAAAAATTGCAATTATTATTTATTATAAATTGTCAAATATTTTAATAAGATACAAACTTCTTTATGCACCTACTTGTTTAGGTAATTAAACACAACAGGGACACACCAATGATGTGGCTGATTGACTTAAAAGTATTGAACTGGGAGCCAGTGTACCTTGATACATCAGCATTTGGATGTTGTCCAGTGCATGTTTATATACTATGGAGGCCAGTTCTAATGCCGCTGAAAAAAAGGTAGTACCATTCAAAGTATCGGAAGTGTTTGGCGGAAGTCATTAGAACAACATAATACTACACTTATAGAAAGTGTTCGCACACAGCCCTTTCCTGGCAACTCTACTAAGCATATTTTTTGGACAATTTATGTGTTAATATTATATGCAAAAAAATTTTGCTCAATAATTATTTCAAGCTGGTTTTAGTAGCACTCTTACCCTTTGTTTGTCAGCAGACCACAACTATCCATAAGACGGTGTAGCAACAGTGCCACTGTATAATTTCAGGCCACTGTGATACAGCACATACAAAATTCGAGTTTGAGCTTTAATAAATTTTGAATAAAACACATTTCAGCAGGGGGAGAACCCTTGGATTTACTCAGGGGGATAGACACTACAATATATTTGTACATATTAAGAATTACTATTCCTTTAAAGAGATCAACTGGCAATTTTTCTTGCATTCAAGAGGTTTTGTATCCAGGTGGAGGTGTTGCTATATCCCTATATGGGAATCTTGTGTCTGCCCCACTCAGCTTTTCACAGGAAGTAACTACAACAGCGCCACCTGACTGCAAAACAAGGTGAATTCAAATAAAAAAAAATCCCAAAACCTATATTTTCTTCCCATACATTTTAAGATCTAATTAACTCAGAAAACTATTTTTCTAAATTAAAAAGGGGGTCCATACAACTCATAGGCAATTCTGAAGGTTTCAACATCCCCAGAGTTGTTTTAGGTGAGAGTATCCCTTTAAAGATCATTTAAAACAATTATGATCATTCAGCAATTATAAACTGAGGTATACCCACCAAAAGAAATCATGTGACACTGAGGGAGATGCACAGAGTGAGGAAACTCAAATGGGAAAGCAGAACTATAGCCATTTGAGTGCCAGAGGGTCAGCCACACACCCTCTAGCATGCCATGGGTTAAGTTTGGAAACAGAGCATTGTGATTCTTTGTCAGACTTGTACTGACTTTTTCAGCAAGGAACCAATTTTTCTAATCAGGTCATTGGGGATGAGGTGAGACTGCCTGTCACACAGTGATGATAAAAAACAAACAAAAAAAAAAAAAAAAACACACTTTATAATGACTTGTGATTATGAAAATGCTTTCAAAATCATATATGTTGGAATTAGTTGTCTACAACAGGCCTGTCCAAGTTCAGTCCTCAAGGGCCACCAACAGTCCAGTACTAAGGATTTCCATGATTAACGCCTTCCCGACAATGGACTTACCTGGTACGTCCCGCAAAAACTGTCACTTAGTGACAATGGACATACCAGGTACGTCCCGGAAATCCGGGTCCCCGCGCAGCTGCACGCCGTTTGGGGACTCAGGAATCATTTGTCAAAAAAATAAAATAATAAATTAGCTGGGCATTATGTGACAGCCGTGTACGTACGTGGCCTGTCACTAAGGGGTTAAGCACAGGTGAGAGAGTCAAAATGAATGAGGCACTGATTAGCTCACCTGTGCTTAAGCAAGGAAATCCTTACATCCTGGCCTGTTGGTGGCCTTTCAGGACTGAACTTGTACAACTCTGATCTACAGCTTGACAAAGCTAAGTATCACAGTTTATACACATTAGCCAGAAATTACTGGTATGAAGCGGCAGTTGGGATGGAGAATGGAATATTGGCTCTGCCAGTCGGTACTGCCTAATTTGCCAAAGCTTACTATCTCAAACTACTGTTTTAAAGCAAAAATGATCATCAAAATTAAACTGCCCCACAAATCGTTATTAATATAGTGATACACATATACATACTTTTATTATGTTGAATAAGAGGCATCAGTGGCAGGGATCTTGCTGTAGGCGCTCTCTGAGCCTGCGCTGTCAGTCCCTTCAGGTACCTTAAGGTACAAAGGAACTCCACTCACCAATCCTAGAGGTGAACAGGACCGACAGCTCAGACTCACGGATGCCTTTTGTGTAAGATGTCGGCGCTGTTGAACACTGAACATGTATTTCTCACTAATGTCACTTAGTCAGCATAATAAAAGTATGCATATGCATATCACTATGTTATTAAGTGATTTGGGGGAGCAATTTAATTTTGAAGATAGCAGTTCTTTATTTAAAGCAGAACTAACAAATAGTTAATTCTGAAAGTTTTTCAACATGACCCAAGGCATTTAAGCGTTGTTATTTCCACATTAACCATGGCTGCTTTTTAACCCTTTGAGTACGAGAGGGGTACCCAACACATTGCAATTCATTAAGTAACCCTCGGACACTCCAAGGATTAAAAAAAATCCCAAAGGAAGTACTTCGGTCAAATCAAAGGACATTCCACTCCCTCTTCAACTCTGTTATTCTGAATTTTCTTAACTATGCTGTGGGGTTACAGTAATTGGAGCAGCCGGTGCTCAGATAATTAATTGTCTGCTTCGGGCCCATCGGTGGGCTCTCCATTGGAGTACAGGCAGTGCTCATGTCCGATGATCATTAGGCTGAAAAGATCAGTGTTCAACTGATAGAGTATGATTATAATGAGAGAATGACAAAACGAAAATTGAGCCATTTAGGGCAAACTAAAACACCACAAGGAACATACAAACATCCAAGTGACTTAAAATTGTCTTTAACATTTTTAATGCAACCGTATTCACATAGTTAACACCCTTTTTTAAGGCAACGGAAACAGTTTCCTATGAAGCATGTGATTTACCCCAGAGTTGGTAAATTTGGTTAGCAGTAATTATTTTAACCCACTGGATACTAAAAAGGTATCGAATGCGTTAGAGATTTAGCTTGCGCACAAGCAGTTTCCATTTGCGCGCCAGTTGCACGCAATACATTACTAAGAAATGCGTTTTTATCACTCTGACATTCAAAGGGTTAAGGAGTTAATAGGTGATTTTAACATAAATTATTTAGCATGTAGTGCGGCGACACTTACTAATAAGCTATAAACTGCTTGTAGCTGTTCCCATGCGAGTACAGTGACAGCTTCTGGAGACACGTTCTACACAATAACATCCCCAACTCACCTACTTCAGCTCCTTAACCGATTTCCTCGAACCCTTCACACAAATTCACCCGGCGCCACTTGTCATTGAGCATGCGTAAACCACTTTTCCTGCAAGATAGGCTCAGCCAATCAGCATCTGATCTATATCTTACGAAACATCCGTTCCATGACCACCGCTCTATAATATGTCAAAGCCAATAGTTTTCGAGTTGTGAGAAAAAGATGAGTGTGGGCTGGATTATGCGTAGGTGACCAATCTCATTATGATGCACATATTACCCATTTGAGCGACGGTGGTACTCAAAGAGTCAACCCTGGTTACCGACGAGAAAATCTCATACCAGTGTGGCATGAACAGCACACTGCACGTAATGGGGAACATAACGATATCTATTTATTATGGAAAAATCATGGAGCTGATCACGGCAGTTTTTCTTACAGGCCATTGACCCGGTAATTTATGTAAACCTTCTGCATACCACCAAACGTTTAAGGTGATAAAAAAGAGGGATACTTGTTTTTGACGCTGTTGCTGGTGTACGGGGTATTATCGGGACTTTTTAGGTTATTTTATGACCAACTGACACCTATTTATGTAATTGAATAAACGATTTAGAACAAGACTAAAGAGTTTTATTTACATAGTTAATTTATAAACATACTGAAGTTTAAACAGACATTAACATGAGTTTAATTGCTTTGTAGCCATGTGATACATTTGTATGCACACACCACACAGTCAAATCCCTTCAAAGGATTCTAGGGTGGGAAAAAGCGACGTCTCAGTCACAGTGCAAATCAATGGTTTCAACACACTTCCAGCACTGTTCGATGCCAAGAGTGAAGCAATACAAAATTACCTGATTGGGTACCTTTAAAACAAATCACTGGAGAAAAACAAATAGACAATGTTTTTTGAACATTGGCAAAGGGAGCATTGTCTTGATACCTCAGATATGGTGACATGACTCAGTTGAATAATGCAACAGCTGTAGAGTTTGTTCAAGCCCCCAGGTTCTAGTAGCCTTAACTCAGCCTTTTACCTTTCCAAAGTAGATCAGATATGTAGCATTAAATAATAATAACATATATACCCCAGGACATACTTGAATATGAGAGATAATCTCAATGCATCCTTCCCGGTAAAATACTTTGATATTATTATACACTGTATATTCTATTAAATTTCTGTGAATGGTATTAGAGCAATTTTTCCCGGACTTCAGTATTCCATGATGTGTCAGACACCAGATGGATTCACTAACCATTCTGATCTTGTGGGTTCGTGGGTTATCTGTAACACTTTGGGGGTTATGCACTAAGGCATGGTTAAGGGGTAATAAAATGGAGATGACTTTTCGCCAGTGATATCACTTCTCCAGTTCCTATGGTATTCTATGGAACCGATATACTAATATTTCTCCAACTTTGTAGATCTTGTTCATAGGGTCCATAGAATAAAATAGAAATTGGAGAACTGATATAACTGGAGTAGCTATCTTCTCTGTACCCCCTCTTTATCATGCCTTTGTGCATAACTCCCACAAGTCCTCACAATAGTCGTGACTGATTACAGTGTTATTTCATCAGGGTTGTTAACCATAGATCCAGCTGAGAGCTGTGAGATTCATTGTACAGCACTCATGGAGTTAACAGTATTAGCAAAGATAAAATACGGTGTGAAAATACACTTTAATACCTCCTTTCCCCACGTGAAATAAATATCTCAGATCCACCTCTTTAACCCTTTGAGTGCCAGAGGGGTAATCAGCTCATTGTGAATCAATGAGTTGCATCTGGCACTCAAAGGGTTAATATAATTCACCCTCCTATAATACATTATTTTGTATTTGGTCTGATGGATCTGGCTCAGACATTCTCTTAAGCCCTTAAGGACCCATGATATGTCAGGACCGCCATGAGTGAACTTGCCATAAGGACCCATGATGGTCCCGGCACATCATGGGTTAACTCCCCCATCGCAACCGCACATCGCGAATGGGAGAGCAGTGGGCTGGCTGTTGCTAAGTTCTCCGATACCGGGGCAATTAGTTTCAGTCAGTAGATACATCGTTGCAACATGTAATTCGCTAAATTAGCAAAAATCACAGGAAAAGTGTTTACAAACACTGTCGCTTCTCTCTGTCTCGCTCCTTCTCCCAGACATCTGAGGAGAAGAGAAACAGGAAGACATTATCTACAGTGTTTCCAACGCTGCAGATTGTGTTCAATCACTAAACCAGTTAAAAATAGAACCAAAAATGTTTTTTAACCCTTTGATCACTGTACTTACAGTTATCAATTCATTTCCCCCCTCTGATAGCTTAAATAGTGATCAATTGCTGCAGATCAGCATTTGCAAATCTGTGGTACCCCCCCCCCCCCATATTTTTGTTAATTAAAATTAATTATTTAGGGTTTTTTAATGTTATTTAGGTACTTTAGATAGTTTGGTTGGTTAGCAAGATTTAAGGTATATTTGGGTTAGGGTTAGATTTAGGATTAGGACTAGCGTTGTTAAAAAAAAAAAAATGTAAAAAAAAAAAAGTTCATTATAATTAAACATTTATTTTCTTAGAGATTTTTATAGTTATTTCGATAGTTTAGATAGCTAGTTGGGTTAGGTAGGTTCAGGGTATACATGGGTTAGGGTAAGGTTTAGGGATAGATTTAGGTTAAGAGTAGAGTTTTATACAAAAAAAAGGGAGCAATTTATCTTACCGATATTTCCTTTTCTTCTGTCCCTCCACGGCCATAGAAAATAATGGGTAAAGTGTCTCCTCCCACCAGCTGGTGTAGAACCAATCAAAAACATAAAAGGCTGGCTCCCGACTATCTCTGCAGTCATCTTTTGTCCAAGCTGAAAAATTAGAGTATAGACAGGTTAGAGGTCATGGTGTGCCATGGAGGGACACAGAAGAAAAGGAAATATCTGTAATATAAATTTCTCCCTTTCTTCTATGTCCCTAACCACGGCCATAGAAACTAATGGGATATACCCAAGCTTTATAATCCCGGGTGGGAAAAACAAATGTAATCTAAAATAAATAGTGTGTACACATCTGCCCAAATGTGTACCATCATCAAGGAAAATATGACCATAATATAAATATATATATATAGCAGCCAGGACATACATAGCAATAATAAATATCCAGTATGTTAAATTCACACATATATATATATATATATATATATATATATATATATATATACAGGGCTTATAATTTTAAGTCCTTTGCTACTATCCGGACCTGAAATGTTACTTGCCACCGCCAAAACATACACACCAGGTCTGAATTTCTACTCGCATACACATATATCTATACATCTCTATATATCCAATTTCAGTCTTACCTGGACCTGCATGTAGCTGACTTGAGGACTTTTCTTCCAAATCTGGCGTCTGAGGCTGACATAACATCAATCTTGTAATATTTGATAAAGGTAGATATAGAGGACCATGTGGCTGCTTTACACAGGTCTTCAGTAGAAGCTGACCCCTTTGCTGCCTAGGAAGAGGCTACTGCTTTAGTAGAGTGAGCGCTAATAATCCTAGGCGGGTCTTTTCCAGCTATCAGATAAAATAGTCTGATATATTCCGTTATCCATCTGGCAATGGATTGTTTGGATGCAGATGAACCCTTGAATCTCCCTGCAAAGTGCACAAACAAGTAGTCTGATTTTCGGAATGGTTCTGTCTTTTGAAGGTAGATGGAAATACATCTTACTATATCTAAGTTATGCAGATGACATTCTCTTTCTCCTTGAGGATTGGGAAAAAGGACGGTAACACAATTTCCTGGTTCAAGTGAAAGGAAGAAACCTTTGGATCTAAATTCTGATTTAGTGTGCAGAATTAACTTATCCTTGTGAAAGGTAGTATAAGGTTCTTTATAGGACAAAGTTTGAAGTTCACTAACTCTTCTTGCCGATGTTATGGCTGTTAAAAGGATCGCTTTTAAGGTCAGAAACTTTATTGGAATTTCCTCTAAAGGTTCAAATCTTGGTGATCGGGCTAGTTAGTCTATTACTAGATTTAAGTCCCATGGAGCAATAATATCCTTTATCCCGGGCCTTGCCTTATCAATTGCTCTCAAATATTTCTTTACAATATTTTCTTCTGCAAATTGTTTCGCTAGACATGCTGAAATTGCAGATAATTGAACCTTTAGAGACGCAGGATGCAATCCTTCTTCAAATCCTTTTTGTAGAAAATGACCTGGCTATTCTTCCATTCATTCTAGTGCTGACCTGTGGCTCTGTCTGACTATTCTTTTGCCTAACCCCTAATAGTGGACATCCAATCTGGTGCAGACTTGTGGCTCTGGCTGACTACCTGAACTGTGTATGACCTGGCTTGTCTGACTACCCCCTCTGGTGCTGACTTGTGGCTTTGTCTGACTATTCTTTTGTCTTTTCCCCTGGTGATCAGACACCCAATATAGTGCGGGCCTGCGGCTCTGGTAGACTTGCATAGCTGACTGCAGGCATGACTCAGTTTTCACCTTACTTCATCTGACTGCTGCCTGAGTCAGCGGGTTCAGTACCTGTGTCCTATAGCCTAGGAGTTCCCACCTGGCGGCAAGTGTGGTTCTGATGGTTCTTACTGTCTGCAGGTGCATACCTGAGACTCACTCTTACTACCACTACTAGTGGCTTCTCTTCGGTTCCTGAGCATCCAGGTTTCCTGTTCGTCGGATCAAGATTGCCGTTCCGGTTGCTGCTTTATCACTTGTCCTTGTATGTGAGACTACCAGTGGCTTGGGCCTAGTCTCCAGCAGGGTGGTCTCGGACCCAGCCTATTATTTCTGGTAATAGTGCTTGCTGACTAGTACCCCCTGCTTACCTATTGCCTATTCTTTTGTTTGTTGTTTTCAATAAACTCCATTAACTATACCATACAGACTCTGAGCCTCCTTAGTATCCGAGTCAGTACACAAGGGCCATGAGTTCTGACGGTGATAGTAATGTGGTATTCCAAAGCATCCTGGACAGGATGGAGACATTGAGTCAACGCCTTGATCAGCTGTCTTTAGCCATCAAACAGTCTCGCAGCGTACTGCGAGCCTTGAACAAATTTGTACCCAGTTGGTGACCCCCTCCGATCCTTCTCGGGCACCAATACCTCCTATTTCTAGTGATGCTGGAATGGTCAAAAGGTTGACTGGTTCTGCCCAGCTCCCACAACGTTATGATGGGGACCCAGATGGTTGCCGAGGCTTCCTTAATCAATTGGACATATATTTTGAACTGGTACCCTATGCCTTTCCTAATGAGCTCAGTAAAGTTGGCTTCCTAATTTCGCTCCTTACCGGCAGGGCCTTGGCATGGGCCAACCCATTATGGGAGACAAACAAACCCATTGTGCATAATTTCGCGGAGTTCGTGAACTCTTTTAAGCATGTCTTTGACAGGCCTGGCCGTGTGGTCTTGGCTTCTAAACACCTGATGACCCTTCGACAGGGTGCGCGGTGCCGAATTATGCCATTGAATTCCGTACTCAGGCGGCTGAGGTTGATTGGAATAACGAAGCTCTAATGGCCGTGTTTTTCTAAACACGGCACGTGATCTTCTTAATGAGTTGGACCGGTTAATTGAGTTCTGTATTCTGTTGGATACCAGAATTAGGGAGAGACCCTCGTTTAAAGAGTACCTGCGGAGGTTCTCTGGCTAGGGGTCTTCTCGTTATGTTAACCCTCCCTCGCCTCCCAGGCCGCCTAGATTTGTCTCAGATGACGCAGAGCCCATGCAAGTTGATGCTGTGGTCAGAGGGAGGCCGGCAGTTGTGGAGCAGGGACGCAGACAGCTTGATGTGGTCCCTTCACAAGTTTCTGACCCAACCTATCCTCCCTCGCCTCCCATACCTCCTGATCTTGCCTTTGAAAGTGGTGACCCTAGAATGGTGGGGGCCACTTGTTTGTCTAGGGAGGAGACAGCCTTTAGGAGGAGAGAGGGACTCTGTCTCTATTGTGGTAAATCTGGACATCTGCTGCGATCCTGTTCAGTCCATCCCGAGCGATGCTCAAACTTTAGAACCGGAAGGGGACAAGTGATTGGTGGTATTTCACTGTCCCAAGTAAATTTTTCGGATAAACCAGTACTGAGGCCCTTTATTTACTGGGCAAATAAATCTGTGTCAGTTCCAGCGTTTCTGGACACAGGGGCCGCAGGTTGTTTTATGGATGTGAAATTTGCAGCCATCAAATATATTCCGTTGGTACAACTTGAGACTCCTTTGGCAGTAGAGGCTATTGATGGTAGACCTCTACAACCTGCACACATTACTCATGAGACCGCACTACTAACCCTGAGAGTTGGAACCCTACATACTGAGACTCTGAAGTTTCAGGTGATTAATTCACCACATCATGCCATTGTCCTGGGGTTTCCATGGTTGCAGAGACACAACCCCAGGATGGATTGGCACACATGTGACGTTTTATACTGGTCTCCAGATTGTACAAAGTCTTGTCTAGCTTGTCCTGTGAGAGCCACACAGGCCTCGAATCCACTCCTCCCAGAGGAGTATGCCTCCTTTGTTGGCGTTTTCAGTGAAAGCCAGGCTGAGATCTTACCTCCACATAGACCTTATAATTGTGCCTTGGAATTATTGCCTGGTTCCTCACCCCCGAGGGGTCGTGTCTATCCTTTGTCTGTGGAGGAGAACAAGGCTATAGAGGAGTATGTGTCTGATGCTCTGGCCAGGGGCATCATTCGGAAATCCACATCCCCTGCGGGTGCTGGATTCTTTTTTGTCAAAAAAAAAGGATGGGGAGCTACGTCCTTGTATCGATTTCCGTGGTTTAAACAAGTTGCTGGTTAAAAATGCCTATCCGATTCCCTTGATTGCTGAACTTTTTGACCAAGTCAAAGGTTCCAAGATTTTTACGAAATTGGACTTAAGGGCTGCGTACAATCTAGTACGAATTAAAGAAGGGCACGAGTGGAAGACAGCTTTCAATACCCGGAGTGGTCATTATGAGTATTTGGTTATGCCCTTTGGCCTGTGCAATGCTCCAGCTGTCTTTCAAGAATTCATAAACGATGTTCTAAGAGAACTACTCCAGAGTTGTGGTTTATCTGGATGATATCCTTATACATTCTCCCACTCTGGAGACGCACCAAGCTGATGTAGCTAAGGTCCTGAGCCTGTTGCATGAGAATAAGCTTTTCTGCAAGCTCGGGAAGTGTGAATTTCACAAAACCCAGGTTGCCTTTCTTGGCTATATTATTTCTGCCTCTGGATTTGCCATGGATCCTCAGAAATTGTCATCTGTACTTAATTGGCCTCGTCCCATGGGCCTTAAGGCAATCCAAAGGTTCTTGGGATTTGCTAATTATTATTGGAAGTTTATCAATAATTTTTCCTCTATTGTCAAACCTCTCACTGAAATGACTTGTAAAGGAGCCAACACTACCTTATGGTCCCAAGAGGCCATTGATGCCTTCGAGAAACTAAAGGCTGCATTTGTGGCAGCTCCGTGGTTGGTTCATCCCGATCCCTCTTTGCATTTACACTGGAAGTAGACGCCTCTGAGATTGGTATAGGGGCCTTATTGTCGCAACGTTCTACCCCAGGGGAAGCCCTTCATCCTTGTGGCTACGTCTCTAAAAAGCTGTCCAAGGCTGAGCGATTGTATCAAATTGGGGACAGAGAATTGTTGGCGATAATCCTTGCTCTAAAATAATGGAGACATCTTCTAGAGGGCACGAAGTCTCCAATCCTGACCCTAACGGATCATAAGAATCTGATATACCTCTCTGAGGCAAGGCTCCTCTCTTCAAGACAGGCTTGTTGGGCACTGTTTCTTTCCTGATTCAATTTTGTGGTTTTGAATGTTCCTGGCTCCAAAAATCTAAAGGCAGACGCGTTGTCTCGCCAGTTTTGTTCCCTGGCCAAGGAGGAGGTTCCTCCATCTCCGATCATTCCTGCTGATCACATCCTGGCTATGATTAGAACATGTATTACTTCTCCTCTAGGAGAGGAGATTATGGCGGCTCAAGCTTCTGCTCCTGCTGAGAGACCCGAGGGGAGATGTTTCGTTCCAGCACAACTGTGCATTAGTTTGTTGGAGACATATCACTCCTCCAAAATTGCTGTTCATATAGGCCGCGACCAACTGATTTGGTCTTTATCACGAGTTTTCTGGTGGCCAAGCCTCCGGGCCGATTGTATTGCATTATCACGGTGCCCGTGCTCCTTTGTTGTTTTTCTGTCAGTCTATCCTGTGCTCTGCTCCCATTGGCTACCGTGTGTTTGTCCCGCCCAGTATGACCTTTATATACTGGGCTATTGGCACCTCTCCGGTGCCCTTTCATGGTGTTCCTGTGCCAGTGCTTGTTTCTGCTCAGTGTTTCCCAGTGTACCGACTTGGCCTGCCTGACTACCTTGTATATTGTCTTCTGCTCCTGTGTACTGACCCGGATTGCCTGACTATTCTTCTGTGCCTGCTCCAGTGTACCGACCCAGCTGACGTTCCTGCTCCGTGATCCGAACCGGCTTGGCTGACGTTCCTGATCCGTGATTCGACCCGGTTTGGTTGGCGTTCCTGTGCTGTGTTGCCTAGGCGACATTCTGACTGTCTGGCAATTGTGTCACCATTTCCTCCTGCAGAGTGCCAGTGGCCAGTTCCGTTACTGCTATGACAGTTTGCTTTGGGCCTAGTTGCTGTTACTGCCTCTGCAGAGTGCAAGTGTCTGCCTCCATTACTGCTCCGGCAGTGAGTCACCGGTTTGCCTCCGTTACTACTTCTGCAGAGTGCAAGTGTCTGCCTCCGTTACTGCTATGGCAGTTTACCTTGGGCCTAGTCTCTGTTACTGCCTCTGCTAAGTTCAAGTGTCTGCCTCCTTTACTACTCCGGCAGTGAGCCACCGGTTTGCCTCCGTTACTACTTCTGCAGAGTGCAAGTGTCTGTCTCCGTTACTGCTATGGCAGTTTACCTTGGGCCTAGTCTCCATTGCTGCCTCTGCAAAGTGCATGTGTCTGCCTCCGTTACTGCTCCGGCAGTGAGCCACCGGTTTGCCTCCATTACTACTTCTGCAGAATGCAAGTGTCTGCCTCCGTTACTGCTACGGCAGTTTGCCTTGGGCCTAGTCTCAGTTAGTGCCTCTGCAAAGTGCAAGTGTCTGCCTCCATTACTGCTCCAGCAGTGAGCCACCAGTTTGTCTCTGCTACTGCTTCTGCTAAGTGCATGTGTCTGCCTCTGTTACTGCTCCGGCAGAGTGCAAGTGTTCTGGTCTCCGTTATTGCTACGGCAGTACCTTACGTGACTCTATTCCCATTGTTGCCTAGGCAGTTCACGTTAGTTCTGCTTATCTGTTTCTGGGCATTACGAATCCTTCAACTGCCTATATGCAGAGAGCCCAATCACAGACCTCTCTGCACATGGGACTGTTTACACTTAAAGAAGACCATTAACCCATGCAGTACCTTGCTCCTGGGAATCCATTATAATCTGCCTGACCTATGTCAGTATAGACTGTTGTGGACTTTATGTTTATGCTGGACCTGTGTAGGCATATGTATATATAACCTGTCGTGTGTCTGTATTATTCAGCTTATATACTACAGGACCTGTGAAGGTTATTTTATCACTGTGATTTCAATAAAACTGTGTTTTATCCTAAACCACTGTGTCTGCGTGTCAAACAAACTGTTACACGGTGCCCATGACTCCGTCGGGTGGACTGGCTGGACTATTCGGTCTTAGATCCCTGAGGACCATTGGGCTGGTGAGACCAATGCCAAAACCCCCTCAGACACTTTCAACAAGACAGCCCCACATTCCTGCCTCTTCTTACTCAAGAACATAATCTCAATTCTATTATCTATAACACACTGACAATTTCTTTAACAAATCCTTATTTTTACGTTCTCGTATCCATACACCTGATTACACAAAATCAGAACTGAATTTACCTAAATGTTGCAACCTTCTATCTCAAAACCACCACCGTATTTCCTCTGTGTCCAATCCACGGCAATGGACTGTGGGTAATTGGCTCCGCCTTCCAGCTGGTAGGACCCAATCAAATACATTTCTTGAGCTACCTCCCCTATGCAGTTATTTGGTCCTACCAAGCTGGAGGACGGAGGCTTTGCCTCTCTCTCCCTACTTAAGAAGAAAAGTTTAAATTGTTTTTTATTTTTTCTATGTGACTTGCCTAACCGCAGTACACATTCAGGTTCAGATCCATACCTGGCACCTCGTGTTTGCTGGATCCGGTAATTCTACCAAGTTCTATGTGCTCCTGTGGGCTTTGGGATTCTGGCCATCCGCACAGCGCTATGCCCGGTCTCCCCTTGTGCCATCCGTATCAGTCGGCTACTAGGAAGCGTAGACGCTTTCCCTAGGCCCTTGAAAACCGGAAGTGCCGCGATATGCGTTCCACAAGTGGAATGCAAACCGGAATTAGCATGCGGCAGGCCTCTCCAGACACTTACGATTCATTCAGATGGCGTCCTTGGTAATGTGAGTAGATTGTATTCTGAGAATATTTTATTGCTGTCTTCTGTTTGATATATGGGCACAAGTCTAACCATTGATTATCCTTGAATATTGCCAGACTTCCTGTTTTTGCTTATAAACATGTCTTTAGCAAGCATTCTACAGGGGACAGCTTGAATCCAAAATCCTTCTATGTAAGACATATTAGCTATCATGGTATTCTGCGCCGGTTCTGGACAACCAAACTACTCTGTCGTACCCTGCTAAAACTATGTAAAACTTGCCTTACCCACAGTGTATTAAGGCAGTAAGTGGCTAAAATCCCTGCTCCCCTTCGGGGTCTTTTTCTCCTAGACGGAAGCATTATGCTGATAATATGACTTTATTAAAGGAAGCTCCTTCTAGTGCAGAAGGCATTGTCAGTTGTTAATTATAATATTTTTCTTGGGTCTGTCAGAAGCTAATCCTCACGTCCCATCACTTAGTCCCAACAGGACATAATAACCTGGTTTAAAATAGAGTAAAGCAATGCTCAATCTCTAGAAGGTTTCTACAGATGGCTTCCTTAGCAGAGGAGGGCACTTCTAATTGGCATATATCTCTAATGTATATGTAGCTATAGCTCTGATGTCGTGATGAACAACTATACTCCTGGGGAGAGGGACTATCCTTCTAGACCCCATAAAGTAGTATGCTGACTGGGTCCTTTCAAACAGTTCCCACTTGGGGCTGAACCGGAACACAGGTACAGCCATGAAATCAGGTTCCTTGAGCATGTGGCACAATTGTTTTGGAAAATGACATTGAACCTCCAATCTCCAGAGCCCGGATACTTATTGACTGTATTACTATCACGGTGCCCGTGATTGGTGCTATACACTGTCTATCACCTGCAGGGGCTCCTATTGTCTGCCCGCGTCTGACTGCCTATTTATACTCAGCTCGGGCACCCTTTGGTTGCCCTTTCGTGTTGTCTCTGACAGTACCTGTTTGTTCTTCCTGTCATGCTGTTTGGGCCTGTTCCAGAGTCCAGAGCTACAGAGTCCTGTGTTCCAGTCTGTTTTGCTGTTTGAGGCCTGTTCCAGTATCCTGAGCTACAGAGTCTTGAGTTCCAGTGTTCCTGATTCCACATGTTCCTGTCCAGTCTGCTTGCCACTCCTGTTGGACTTCTCCGTGTCGGCTGATGCTCCGGTTGTTTCGTCTGGCTTGTTCCGGTTGCCGTCTGTGCAGCGGTCATCGCTGTGCTCCACCTTCAGTTGGTCTCAGTGTTCCCATCCGGTAGTCTCTTGGCGACATTGCTCACTCTCTCGCCTCGGCTGTTGGTCCCAGCGTGCAGACGCTGGTTAACTCCACTAAACCTGATGGCAGATTATACTGTTGGTCCCAGCGTGCGGACGCTGGTTAACTCCATTTTACCTGGTGGCAGATTATACTGTTGGCCCCAGTGTGCGGACGCTGATTAACTCCATTAAACCTGGTGGCAGATTATACTGTTGGTCCCAGCGTGCGGACGCTGGTTAACTCTATTAAACCTGGTGGCAGATTATACTGTTGGTCCCAGCGTGCGGACGCTGGTTAACTCCATTAAACCTGGTGGCATATTATCCTGTTGGTCCCAGCGTGCGGACGCTGGTTAACTCCATTAAACCTGGTGGCAGATTATCCTGTTGGTCCCAGCGTGCGGACGCTGGTTAACTCCATTAAACCTGGTGGCATATTATCCTGTTGGTCCCAGCTTGCGGACGCTGGTTTACTCCATTAAACCTAGTGACATATTTTACTGTTGGTCCCAGCGTGCGGACACTGGTTATCTCCATTTAACCTGGTGGCGTATTATACTGTTGGTGCCAGCGTGCGGACACTGGTTAACTCCATTAAACCTGGTGGCATTCTATACTGTTGGTCCCAGCGTGCGGGCGCTGGTTTACTCCATTAACCTGGGAGATTACTACTGTTAGTTCCAGCGTGCGGACGCTGGTTGCTCCATACCACAGTCTAGTGCTGTTGGTTCGTGTCCCTGTAATTGTCTCTGACGATCATTGTCACCTGGTGGTCTCCTTCTTTGGGGCTGTCCTGCCCGGTATTGGTGAGGCCGGTAGAACCGGTACATTCCATCTCACGGTTGCCTTACCAGGTATTGGCAGGACCGGTAGAGCCTCTTCACAGTACTCAGTAAGGCTGCCTTGCCCGGTATTGGTAAGGCCGGTAGAACCGGTACATTCCATCTCACGGTTGCCTTACCAGGTATTGGCAGGACCGGTAGAGCCTCTTCACAGTACTCAGTAAGGCTGCCTTACCAGGTATTGGCAAGGCCGGTAGAGCCTATCCACAGCATCTCCCAAGGCTGCCTTGCCCGGTATTGGTAAGGCCGGTAGAACCGGTATATTCCATCTCACGGTTGCCTTACCCGGTATTGGCAAGGCCAGTAGAGCCTGCTATTGCTATTCCTTATAGCCGCCTGGGTTGCCTTGCTCAGTATTATTGGCAAGGCCGGTAGAACCTGTTCTATTTCTCAGTTGCTAATATATTGTATGTAAATGTATGTGAACCCTATGGGGAGTGCTTTAACTTTTCAATAAAGTTATGCTTTTACCTAAACCTGTTGTCTGAGCGTCTTAACAAACCGTGACAATCAACAATTCCATCACCTATTCATGCAAGGCTTACTGGTCACATCCCTTATCAGTTGCTGCTCGAGGGGCCCTGTTGATCAATGCATGGAAAGAAGATCCTTCTTCTAAAAGCAGAGGGGTGTCCTTTTTCTTATAAGACCAGACTTCAGGGATCTCTTGGACGAAATAGTTAGCATACAGACCCAACAGGGCAATCTCTAGAACTGGTCAGTTCAAAAGACAGCCCTTTGGGATATCAGAAGATCAGCTGCACAAGGCCCACAAATGATGAATCGTATGTGGGGCTGGACTGTCTGAGGGCAGAACCAGACATATGAGAATCTACACTCTGCATGGCAGGGGAGTGAAAATGAAGGGCCACTATGACTAAGGTCTAGACACTTTCACTTGTTCGTTCTTCATGGAGGCCCTTCACAATATTTGTTCTTGGTCTCCCTAAAGGGAAGGGGATCTCAGGCATGAGCCTTGCTCTCCATGTGTATAGAGGCAATTATAATGAAAAAGGGCAGTATAAGCAGAATTCTCCCCAGCACTAAGGTGCTGGAAATCAAGAAGATTTCTAGAAGAGACGACAGTTCCTACTAGGAAGCCAGCCTTTCCCCTTCTCTACCTACAGTAGGCATCAGGTCAGAAGGAGTATGCCAGGGAAATCAGTACAGTCCCTACACCTCAATCAGGATATAAAATCTGCTATACCAGTGAGGGAGCAAGTCCGACCACATCAGAAGCTCGGGTGCCTGTTTCTCATCCTCGTTGCCATAAACAGAAAATTCAACTCTATGGCGAATGCACCGCTTCAAGATAAGACGGAGGCATCTGTATAGTTTGAAACTATGATAGCTAAGCACATCTCTCACAGGGCTAAACCTACGGGACGCATCTTAAACATGTTCTGATCAAGGAGACTCACACACAGTCCCAAGACATCAGTGGATTTGAATGGTCCTTCGGAGGAAAAAAAAAAATGAGCAAGATGGATGAAGATCCCAGAGACCTGTTGCAATGTTTATAGGACAACAGTATTGAGACAAGGCATGAGAGCAACAAAATTCCATATCTGGATGACATTCTGATCTAGGATCATCTGCCAGCAGCTCAATCAACAGCGCAGTCACTTGTCTGGATCCTTGTCCAGATGGGGCTGAATTGACAACTGAGAACAAGCTCCCTGTCTCCCTCTCAAGACCTAGTTTTCTGGGCATCCGGTTCAATACCATTCATACTCATGGCACATTATGGCAACATTATATACTCGGGGGGATGACACCTCCCTCCGCGATACAACTCCACAGGGCAAGGGCTTCTCATGTCTTGGGACCCCTCTACGTATCAGATCATGACATGAGCCAGAGTTCGAACCTCGGCCACTGCAAGAAGAATCCTTCCGTTCAGTTTACAGTAGATTCCCCTGTTCCTGTTATCCAGACAAGATGTTACTCTGATGTACTCACCCAGACACCTTACCGGGCAGTCGAGCTCTGATGCCTGGCGGATTCGATGTATATATACCTACTTGTTCGGTCTGAACGGAATTTGGAACCATAATACAGTTCAAGGGAAATGGACAACAGGGGAGTTTAGCCGTCACATTATTATTCTAAAACTACTGGGAATATGTAAGTCCCTCAGGTACTTCCGTTTCGGTGTAAGTACACCTCACTACTCAGGTCAGACTATATTTCGACGGTTCAGTATCTTCTCAACCAAGTAGAAATTAAAGCACCAAACTTAAACGGACTAGCCTTACAGTCCGTAACAGGCCTTACTTACGGACTAGCCTGTGGATACTTACAGCAGCATTCCTCGCAGGTCATCTGCATGTCCAGGCAGGATTCCTAAACCGCAGGTTAGTAGTTCTAGGAGAAGTGGGGCCTGATCTAAAGAGTATTCAACTCCGTGGCAGCCACGTTAAAGGACCCATCAGTGGATCTGAGGGCCACACTATAAAGCAGAAGATGCCTAACCTATCTCTCAGATGGCTCAAACCCCAGGTCTTAGTCAGGATGGTCTTAGGATACAGTGGAACTTCCATCTGGTATACCAGATTTCCGCCTCTGCCCTGCTGTCATAGGTAGTACAGACAATAGATGAGACCGGTGAGAAGTCTTTCTCATCTTCCCGGACGGGCCTCGGAAGCTTTGATTGCCAGCATATTACAGATGTCAATCAGACCTCTAATTCCTCTATTATACATTCTGGGGTTGCTAATCTACGGCTATCTATTTCACCCAGATCTAGTATTCTTCCGGATCAAGCCTGGAGGCTGAGTGGCAATCTTTCAGTCTTCAGGGCATCTCTGATCCGGTCTGATTTTCCATCCTACAGAGCAGGAGACCATCATCTACTAACCTGGTCTATCTTTTATAGGTGGTGTCTTTCTGAGAAGCTGGCTCATCAATTGTTCCCACCTCTACAATTTGATTGCTTCAAGCAGGGTTTCTACAGCATTTAAAACCTCTTCCTTATAGGTACAAGTAATCTTCTATTTCGCCAGTCTTGGAGACCCTTCTTTTGCAGAAGTCTATCCAGGCAGACAATATATTACTTCAACATCCAGGATCAAGCCAATCCTACATGAATCCTTTCCGCCTTAGGACCTTCATCTGGTCCTACGGCAGTTATCCTTATTCCCATACCTGGTGTCATTAGAAGCAGTCTCCCTGAATCGCCTCACTCTTACAGCTCACTTTCTCAGGGCCACTACATCAGCCAGTTGACTGAGTCAACTGCAGCCCTTCAGGTCTGTACCTCTCTTTTGGTGTTTCAGGTGAATGAGTGGTCTTTTGACTTAGGACTTATTCATTTCACAAGTTTCACATCAACCAGTGATTGTGCCTTCTTTTGTTTCAATCCAACACCTCAGATCAAGAAAGGACTACATTAATTGGATATTGTTCACTGTATTCAGATATGCCTCAACAGAACCTAGCTATGGTGCAAGTCTGACGACTGTTTTGTCCGCTTCTGTGGGTTATTTAAAAGGTTTTTTGGTTTTTCACTATTTACAGAGCCCTCTGCTTCTTAGTGAACCAGGGACTGTATCAAACGGACTTAGGTCTTAGTCTACCATGAGCCACCGCAGTGCCCTACAGCCCGCTCTACTCGTGCCATGTAGACATCGGGGGAGCAAGAGGCAGCTGCATCACTAGTAGGATCATGCAAGCTGCCACAAGGTCATCAGTCTCTACCTTCTTCAGCTCTACTGACATGTCCTTCAAACATTAGAGGACGCTAAGTTCGGAAGGAAGGTGTTGGAAGCAGCCATTCCTGTCTAAACTTTCTAAATATTATCCCCACCCATTATCTGGGGTACTGCTTTGGGAAGTCCCACAGTTCATTGCCGTGGATTGGACACAGAGGAAAATGTGAAATTTACTCACCGATATTTGTTTTTCCTCTGTGTCCTTCTACGGCAACCCTCCCTTTTCAATACACGGGTATCTGTATCAGCTCCATTGACTGACCAGTGAGCTGTTGAATTACTGAATTAAATGCATATTGGTATTGCTGTCTCTCTAACCTCTTGTATCTTGCAGCTTGGACAAATGTATAACTGCATAGGGGAGGTAGCTCAAGAAATGTATTTGATTGGGTCCTACCAGCTGGAAGGCGGAGCCAATTACCCACAGTCCATTGCTGTGGAAGGACACAGAGGAAAAACAAATATCGGTGAGCAAATTTCACATTTTTCCACCACAGTATTTTCCTTCTTAGTCTGGGACACCGCATTATGACATAATAAATCCATTGCCTATTGGCTTCATATAAAGGAGATTTATATTGCTCTGCTTTCCTACTTGTTCGAAATACAGTACTATGACATAATAATGTCAATACCTATTTGATTAATTTAAAGGAGAATAATTGTACTGGTTCATTGTGTTGGAAACACAGTATTATGACATCATAATGTCAATGCCTATTGGCTTCAGCTAAAAGAAAATTATTGTTCTAGTTTCCTTCTTCCTTGAGACAGTACTATGACATCATAATGTCAATGCCTAATGGCTTCAGGTATAGAAGAATTACTTCTCTGGCTTCCTTCATAGTCTGGGACACAGCATTATGACATCATATTGCCAATGCCTATTGGCTTCATATAAAGGAGAATATATTGCTCTGCTTTCCTTCTTGTTCGAGATACAGTACTATAACATCATAATGTCAATGCCTATTTGATTTATTTAAAGGAGAATTATTGTGCTGATTCACTGTGTTGGAAACACAGTATTATGACATCATAATGTCAATGCCTATTGGCATAAGCTAAAAGAAAATTATTGCTCTAGTTTCCTTCTTGCTCGAGACAATACTATGACATCATAATGTCAATGTGTCACGGTTTGTTAGACGTCAGACACACAGTAAGATAAAAATCAAACTTTAGTGAAAAGTTTAATGGGAACCCTCACGCGTCCAGAACATACACACATCTCTCATGTACATAATGGTTACAAACAGTAGTATTATCAAGATACAGAATGTAGGCTCTAACGGCCCTGCCAATATACCGGGAAAGGCAGCCTGTAAGCTGGTACAGTGGAATGGAGACAGACTCTACCGGCCTTGCCAATATACTGGGCAAGGTAGCCTGGAGGGTAGCAATCAATCTGAATATGGCTCTACCGGCCTTGCCAATATACCGGGCAAGGCAGCCTGTAAGCTGGCACAGAGGAATGGAAACAGGCTCTACCGGCCTTGCCAATATACCGGGCAAGGCAGCCTGAAGGGTAACAATCAATCTGAATATGGCTCTACCGGCCTTGCCAATATACCGGGCAAGGCAGCCAGGAGGACAGAAGGACAGCTCCACTAATGCTGAATAGATGGAATAGCAGAATAAGATGGAACAGTGGAGCAAACCAGTATCGCCACCAGGAAAACCAAACCGGTTCTATAAAGCGTCTCAGCAACCGGTAGTGTGGAGTAAACCAGGAAGGTGTAATGGACAACAATAGCGTCTGACTGGTTCTTTACAGCGAATCAGCAACCGGTGAAGAGTGGAGTAAACCAGTACCACGTACTGGGAGACAGCGAAGCCCAACTGGTTCTATAAAGCGGAATCAGCAACCGGTAAATGGGGAGAGCCCAGTAACATGTCTGGATAGCAATAGTGTCTAACTGGTTCTATAAAGCGAATTAGCAACCGGTAATAGTAGAGTTAAACCAGTACCACGTACTGGAAGACAGGAACGCCCAACCGGTTCTAAAAGCGAAGTCAGCAACCGGTAATATGGAGTAAACCAGTATGGTGTAATGAACAATAATTATGTCTGACCGGTTCTATACAGCGAATCAGCAACCGGTAATGTGGAGTAAACTAGTATGGTGTAATGGACACAAATAGCGTCTGACCGGTTCTATACAGCGAATCAGCAACCGGTAATGTGGAGTAAACCAGTATGGTGAAATGGACAACAATAGCGTCTGGCCGGTTCTATACAGCGAATCAGCAACCGGTAATGTGGAGTAAACCAGTATGGTGTAATGGACACAAATAGCGTCTGACCGGTTCTATACAGCGAATCAGCAACCGGTAATGTGGAGTAAACCAGTATGGTGAAATGGACAACAATAGCGTCTGGCCGGTTCTATACAGCGAATCAGCAACCGGTAATGTGGAGTAAACCAGTATGGTGTAATGGACAACAATAGCGTCTGACCGGTTCTATACAACAAATCAGCAACCGGTACTGTGACGTAAACCAGTATGGCGTAATGGGCAGCAATAGCATCTAACCGGTTCTATACAGCGAATCAGCAACCGGTGAAGAGTGGAGTAAACAAGTACCACGTACTGGGAGACAGCGAAGCCCAACCGGTTCTATACAAAGGAATCAGAAACCGGTAGTGTGAAGTAAACCAGCATAGTGCAATGGACTACAATAGCGTCAGACCGGTTCTATACAGCGAATCAGCAACCGGTAGTGTGGAGTAAACCAGTGATCAGAATGTCACCCAGGCGACCCAATAGTCAATGAATGAAGTCAGGATACAGCGCAGGAGCAGCAGACAAGCCAGGACGCCCACAGGAACGACAGGACTGCCAGCCAGGTCAGGAACGGAGCAGGAACAACAACAACACGGGGTCAGGAACAACGGCAACACGGGGTCAGGAACGGAAGCAGGAACGGCAGACCAACAGGATCTGGACGAAGGCAGGAACCATGCAGGAGAGGCACTGACTACTGGAGACCGCTGACACTGGTAACAAAGGGAACAGGCCCAAGGAACAGGTACTGGAACAGGCAGGTGACTGCTGACATAGAGACACCACAAAAGGGCAACCAGAGGGTGCCTCAGCCCAGTCTATATAGGCAATACTGGGTGGGTAAAAGACAGGCGGCCAATGGAGAGTACACACAGCTGACTGACAGCAGAAGTCAGCAATCACGGGCACTGTGATACAATGCCTAATGGCTTCAGGTATAGAAGAATTACAGATCTGGTTTCCTTCTAAGTCTGGGACACAGCATTATGACATCATAATGCCATTGCCTATTTGCTTCATATCAAGGAGAATATATTGCATTGCTCTCCTACTTGTTCGAATTACAGTAATATGACATAATGTCAATGCCTAATGGATTCATTTAAAGGAGGATTATTCTGCTGGCACACTGTGTTTGAAACACAGTATTATGACATCATAATGTCAAAGCCTTTTGGCTTCAGCTAAAAGAAAATTATTGCTCTAGTTTCCTTCCTGCTCGAGATAATACTATGACATCATAATGTTACTACCTAATGGCTTCAGGTATAGAAGACTTACTGATCTGGTTTCAGTCTTAGTCTGGGACACAGTACTATGACATCATAATGCCAGTGCCTATTGGCTTCATATAAAGGAGAATATATTGCTCTTCTTTCCTTCTTCTTCAAAATACAATGCTATGACATCATAATGTCATTGCCTATTGGATTCATTTAAAGAAGAATAATTGTGTTGGTTCACTCTGTGTGGGAAACACAGTTTTATGACATCACAATATCAAAGCCTATTGGCTTCAGGTATAGAAGAATTACTGATGTGGTTACCTTCTTAGTCTGGGACACAGTATTATGATATCAAAATGCCAATGCCTATTGGCTTCATATAAAGGAGACTATATTGCTCTGCTTTCCTTCTTTTTCTAAATTTGTCAATGACTATTGGCTTCAGCTATAGGAAAACGATTGCTTTAGTTTCCTTCTTTTTCGAGACAGTACAATGACATCATAATGTCAGTGCCTGTTGGATTCAATTAAAGCAGAATTATTGTGCTTTTTCACTGTGTTGAAAACACAGTATTATGACATCATAATGCCAATGCCTATTGGTTTCATATAAAGGAGAATATATTGCTCTGCTTTCCTTCTTGTTCGAAATACAGTACTATGACATCATAATGTTAATGCCTATTGTCTTAAGCTAATAGAAGATTATTGCTCTAGTTTCCTTCTTGCTCGAGACAGTACTATGACATCATAATGTCAATACCTGATTGCTTCAGGTATAGAAGAATTACTGATCTGGTTTCCTTCTTAATCTGGGACACAGTATTTTGACATCATAATGCCCATGACTATTGGTTTCATATTAAGGAGGCTATATTTCTCTGCTTTCCATCTTGTTTGAAACACAGTACTATGACATAATAATGTCAATGCCTATTGGCTTCAGCTAAAAGAAAATTATTGCTCTAGTTTCCGTCTTGCTCAAGACAGTACTATGACTTCATAATGTCAATGCCTAATTGCGTCAGGTATAGAAGAATTACTGATGTGGTTTCCTTCTTAGTCTGGGACACAGTATTATGACATCATAATGCCAATGCCTATTAGCTTCATATAAAGGAGAATATATTGCTCTTCGTTCCTTCTTCTTCAAAATACAGTACTATTACATCATAATATCAATGCCTCTTGGTATCATTTAAAGGAGAATAATTGTGCTGGTTCACTGTTTTGGAAACACAGTTTTATAACATCACAATGTCAATGCCTATTGGATTCAGGTATAGAAGAATTACTGATATGGTTATCTTCTTAGTCTGGGACACAGCATTATGACATCATAATGCCATTGCGTATTGGCTTCATATAGAGGAGAATATAATGCTCTGCTTTCCTTCTTGTGCGAAACACAGTATTATGACATCATAATGTTAATGCCTATTGGATTAATTTAAAGGAGAATTATTGTGCTTGTTCACTGTGTTGGAAACACAGTATTATGACATCATAATGTCAATGCCTATTAGTTTCAGCTAAAAGAAAATGATTGCTCTAGTTTCCTTCTTGCTCGATACAGTACTATTACATCATAATGTCAATGTCTAATGGCTTCAGGTATAGAAGAATTACTGATCTGGTTTCCTTCTTAGTCTGGGACACAGTATTATGAAATCATAATGCCAATGCCTATTGGGTTTATATAATGGCGAATATATTGTGCTGGTTCACTGTGTTAGAAACACGTTCCAGTGCTGTGTACCGAATCGACTTGGCAGTGGTTCCTGCTTTCTCTGTGTCTGGCTGGGCTTCTTCCGGACTGTTCCTGCTGCTGCCTGCCTGGCACCATTTCCACATTACTGGGCCTCCCTGTATTCCGGTACTCCAGCGGCCGGTTCTATTCTGTCCGTGGGTCAGAGTCTCAGTGTGCCCCCACACCGTGCTGCAATCGCTTGGTCTATACTTGGTTCAGTTGGGCGCCTCCGGTAGTTGCCGTTATCCAGACCATAGCACTATTAACCCCTTTGGGGAAGGTGCCTCGTTCCGTTACTACTACCCTGGTGCTGTTGGGCTCCGTTATTCTGTGCGATTGAGTCTCCATTAGGTTCCGTTGAGCGCTTCCGGTTGCCATCCATTTTATACTATCGCACATTAACCATTGAGGGTAGTACGTGCACACGGTGGTGGATAGTCTCGGTAGGGCCTCAGTTCTGGCACGAGCTCTGACCAGTCTTGTGTAGTCGTTGGTGGGCGGCTACCTTAGAATCCTCCTTACATGTGATCCTTGCCTGTTGTTTGAAGTCCTTTCACTGTCGCCTCCTGCTGCCTATAGGCGACATTGAGCCTTCGCTATACTCTCACTTTACCAGTGGCTCCACTGGCCACATTGGACTTTCATACACTGTATCAATCTAGTTTACCTGACCTGTGTCATTATTCTGTGTGTTATCCATACTGGACCCGTGTGGGTTAACTTGCTTGTAACCTGTCCTGTGTCAGTTACTGCTGTTGTTACTGGACCCGTGAGAGTTACCTCATTCCTTGTGTGCTTTAATAAAATTGTGTTTTACCAACATCTACCGTGTCTTAGTGTACTGAACCATAACAGTACAAAAGGGCCATGACCTCAGATGGTAAGGGTGACGGTAATGCACTGAGTATCCATTGGAGGATGGATCTCCATGAACAGCAGTTAGATTAGCTGGCTTTGGCTGTCCAAACGATTCTTGAGCGCATGGCACACCAGTACCGGCTCCGGTGGTCCCCCCCCTTTCTGAGACCGGGAGTGCAGTCTGGTACGCTAACTAACGCTACAGATGGGCATACAGTTATCATTTTCGTCTGCGTATCATCCCCAGACCAACGGAGCCTCTGAGCGTGCCAATCAAGGCTTGGAACAGTTTCTGCGCTGTTTTGTGTCTGACCATCATGATAATTGGGCCGACCTGTTCCCTTGGGAGGAGTTTGCCAGGAATTGTGCGGTTAATTCATCGTCTGGGAGCTCCCCGTTTCTCATCAATTACAGGTTTCAACCTTGTCTGCTCCTGGACTCATTTCAGACACAACAGATTCCAGCTCTGGATGAGCATATGAAGCAACTCCTTTCCACTTGGGCACAGGTGCAGAGGACCCTCAGTACCTCGTTCCAGTGGTATCAGCGCCAAGCTAATCGCAGATGGCTGCCAGCGGTCTCATTCCAGGTTGGGGACAGAGTTTGGCTCTCCTCTAAGAATCTTAACCTTCAGACCCCTTGCAATAAGTTGGCTTCCCGGTTCATTGGTCCGTTCAAAGTTATTCGTAAAATTAACCCTGTGTCTTATGCTCTGGACTTTCCAGCATCCATGCGTATTTATAATGTGTTCCACGTATCACTGTTAAAACCTCTGATCTGTAATCGTTATACTTACTACTCCTGTGGCGCCAGGGCCTGTTCAAGTACAAGGCCAGGAAGAATATGAGGTGGAAAATATTATTGACTCATGCAGATTCAGAGGGAAATTGCAGTATTCGGTCCATTGGAAAGGCTATGGTCCAGAGGAGTGTTCATGGGTGAATTCCAAGGACCTTCATGCTCCCAGATTACAGCGCAATTTCCATGCCAAGTACCCCCGTAAGCCAGGTCCCTCTTCTTGGAGGGGGACTTTGAGAGGAGGGTACTATCACAGAGCCCGTGATCTAGGCGACATTCTGACCATCTTGAGATTGCTGCTTTCCTATTGGCTGCGCTGTACTGCTCCTCCCAGTAACAGCCTTTTTATACTATCGCACATTAACCATTGAGGGTAGTACGTGCACACGGTGGTGGATAGTCTAGGTAGGGCCTCCGTTCTGGCACGAGCTCTGACCAGTCTTGTGTAGTCGTTGGTGGGCGGCCACCTTAGAATCCTCCTTACAGGTGATCATTGCCTGTTGTTTGCAGTCCTGTCACTGTCGCCTCCCTCTGCCTATAGGCGAAATTGGGCCTTCGCTATACTCTCACTTTACCAGTGGCTCCACTGGTCACATTGGACTTTCATACACTGTATCAACCTAGTTTATCTGACCTGTGTCAGTATTGTGTGTGTTATCCATACTGGACCTGTGTGGGTTAACTTGCTTGTAACCTGTCCTGTGTCAGTTACTGCTGTTGTTACTGGACCCGTGAGGGTTACCTCATTCCTTGTGTGCTTTAATAAAATTGTGTTTTACCAACATCAATGTCAATGCCTAATGGCTTCAGGTATAAAATAATTACTGATCTGGTTTCCTTCTTAATCTGGGACACAGTATTATATCATAATACCAATGCCTAATGGCTTCATATAAGGGAGAATATATTGCTCTGCTTTCCTTCTGGTTCGAAATACTTTACTATGACTTAATGATGTCAATGCCTAATGGCTTAAGGTATAGAAGATTTACTGATCTGGTTTCCTTCATAGTCTGGGGCACAGTATAATGATATCATAATGCCAATGCCTATTGGCTTCATATAAAGAAGAATATATAGCTCTGCTTTCCTTCTTGTTCAAAATACAGTACTATGACATCATAATATCAATGCCTATTGTCTTCAGATAAAGGAAAATGATTGCTTTAGTTTCCTTCTCTCTTGAGACAGTACTATGACATCATAATGTCAATGCCTATTGGCTTCAGCTAAAGGAAAATGATTGCTTTAGTTTCCTTCTTTCTCGAGACGGTACTATGACATCATAATGTCAATGTCTATTGGCTTCGGCAAAAAGAAAATTATTGCTCTAGTTTCCTTCTTGCTCGAGATAGTACTATGACATTGTAATGTCAATGCCTAATGGCTTCAGGTATAGAAGAATTACTGATCTGGTTCCCTTCTTAGTGTGGAACACAGTATTATGACATCTTAATGCCAATACCTATTGCCTTCATATAAAGGAGAATATATTGCTCTGCTTTCATTCTTCTTCAAAATACCGTACTATGACATCATAATGTCAATGCCTATTGGCTTCAGCTAAAGGAAAATGATTGCTTTATTTTCCTTCTTTCTCGAAACAGTACTATGACTTCATAATGTCAATGCCTATTGGCTTTAGCTAAAAGAAAATTATTGCACTAGTTTCCTTCTTGCTCGAGATAGTACTATGACATCATAATGTCAATGCCTAATGGCTTCAAGTATAGAAGAATTTCTGATCTGGTTTCCTTTTTAGTCTGGGATACAGCATTATGACACCATAATGCCAATGCCTACTGGATTCATAAAAAGGAGAATATATTTCTCTGGTTTCCTTCTTTTTCAAAATACAGTACTATGTATGTACTATGAGTGATCACACGGCAGCTGGCAACAGCAGGGAAAAAATGTCGCGGCGGCGACAACGAGAACAGACAGGTCACAGGAACAGGCTGGAAGTCGATCTCGGAGCAGAAAGTCAGCCGGGCCGGGTCGTAGCATGAAGGAGGTAGTCATACAAGCCGGGTCATACACGAGCAGGAACGTCAGCCAAGCCGGGTCAGGAAACGGAGGTGGTTCGTAGACAAGCCGGGTCAAACACGATCAGGAACACTGGAGCGTAGTCAGAACAAGCCAAGTCGGTACACGAGAATCCGGAACACAGGAACACAGCAACAGCAATACTGGCTCAGCAACACCACAAAAGGGCATCTGACAGATGTCTGGGCCAGGCAGAAAAAGGTCACCAGTGGCGGGCCAAACTGACTCAGCAAATCAGAGCGAACCCCAAGCAAGAGTGACAAGAGAATCACAGGCACTGTGATAAAGGAGAATTATTGTGCTGGTTCATTGTGTGGGAAACACAGTAATATATCACAATGTCAATGTCTATTGGCTTCAGCTAAAAGAAAATTATTGCTCTAGTTTCCTTCTTGCTCGAGACAGTACTAAGACATCATAATGTCAATGCCTAATGGCTTCAGGTATAGAAGAATTTCTGATCTGGTTTCCTTCTTAGTCTGGGACACAACATTATGAGGTCATAATGCCATTGAATATTGGCTTCATATAAAGTAGAATATATTGCTCTGCTTTCCTTCTTGTTCAAAATGCAGTACTATGACATCATAATATCAATGCTATTGGATTCATATAAAGGAGAGTATATTGGTCTGCTTTCCTTCTTGTTTGAAATACAGTACAATGACATCATAATGTCAATGGCTATTAGATTCATTTAAAGGGGAACTTTCACCCCGCAATAACTTAACGTTGACTTATTGCTCACCTGGCGACTAGCTGCTTAGTAGCGCTAGTCACCAGCAATATTACCCGGTTCTTCAGATATCGGCTTTTTGCCGATGGTGACAGGAGCAGGAAGCACGGACGTCTCTTCACAGTGACGTCCGTGCGCCTGCGCTGTCAGTCCCTTTTGACCACACGGTGCAAAAGGGACTGACAGCGCAGGCGCACGAACGTCACTGTGAAGAGATGTCCGTGCTTCCTGCTCCTGTCACCATCGGCAAAAAGCCGATATCTGAAGAACCGGGTAATATTGCTGGCGACTAGCGCTACTAAGCAGCTAGTCGCCAGGTGAGCAATAAGTCAACGTTAAGTTGTTGCGGGGTGAAAGTTCCCCTTTAAATTAGAATTATTCAGCTGGTTCATTGGGATGGAAACACAGTATTATCACATCATAATGTCAATGCCTATTGGCTTCAGCTAAAAGAAAATTATTGCTCTAGTTTCCGTCTTGCTAGAGACAGTACTATAACATCATAATGTCAATGCCTAATGGCTTAAGGTATAGAAGAATTATTGATCTGGTTTCCTCCTTAGTCTGGGACACAGCATTATGACATCATAATGCCATTGCCTATTGGCTTCATATAAAAGAGAATATATTGCTCTGCTTTCCATCTTGTTCGAAATACAGTACTATGACATCATAAAGTCAATGCCTATTGGATTCATTTAAATTAGAATTATTCTGCTGGTTCACTGTGTTGGAAACACAGTATTATGACCTCATAATGTAAATGCCTATTGGCTGCAGCTAAAAGAAAATTATTGCTGTAGTTTTCTTCTTGCTCAAGACAGTACTATGACATAATAATGTCAATGCCTAATGGCTTCAGGTATAGAAGAATTACTGATCTGGTTTCCTTCTTCGTTTGGGACACAGCATTATGACATCATAATGCCATTGTATTGGCTTCACATAAAGGAGAATATATTGCTTTGCTTTCCTTCTTGTTCGAAATACAGTACTATGATATCATAATATCCATGTCTATAGGATTCATTTAAATTAAAATTATTCTGCTGGATCACTGTGTTGGAAATACAGTATTATGACCTCATAATGTAAATGCCTATTGGCTTCAGCTAAATAAAAATTATTGCACTAGTTTCCTTCTTGCGAGAGACAGTACTATGACATTATAATGTCAATGCCTTATGTCTTCAGGTATAGAAGAATTACTGATCTGGTTTCCTTCTTAGTCTGGGACACAGCATTATGACATCATAATGCAATTGCTAATTGGCTTCATATAAAGGAGAATATATTGCTCTGCTTTCCTTCTTGTTCAAAATACAATACTACAACATCATAAAGTCAATGCCTATTGGAGTCATTTAAATTAGAATTATTTTGCTGGTTCACTGTGCTGGAAACACAGTATTATAATAATATAATGTCAATCCCTATTGGATTCAGCTAAACGAAAATGATTGCTCTAGTTTCCTTCTTGCTAGAGACAGTACTATGACATCATAATGTCAATGCCTTATGGCTTCTGGTATACAAGACTTACTGATCTGGTTTCTTTCTTAGTCTGGAACACAACATTATGACATCATAATGCCATTGCCTATTGACTTCATATGAAGGAGAATATATTGCTCTGCTTTCCTTCTTCTTCGAAATACAGTTCTATAACATCATAATGTCAATGCCTATTGGATTCATTTAAATTAGAATTTTTCTGCTTGTTCACTGTGTTGGAAACACAGTATTATGATCTCATAATATAAATGCCTATTGGCTTCAACTAAAAGACAATTATTGCTCTAGAATCCTTCATGCTTGAGACAGTACTATGACATCATACTGTCAATGCCTAATGGCTTCAGGTATAGAAGAATTACTGATCTGGTTTCCTTCTTAGTCTGTGACACAGCATTATGACATCATAATGCCATTGCCTATTGGCTTCATATAAAGGAGAATATATTGCTCTGCTTTCCTTCTTGTTCAAAATACAGTACTATGACATCATAATGTCAATGGCTATTGGATTCATTTAAATTAGAATTATTCTGCTTGTTCATTGGGATGGAAACACAGTATTATCACATCATAATGTCAATGCCTATTGGCTTCAGCTAAAAGAAAATTATTGCTGTACTTTCCTTCTTGCTAGACACAGAACTATAACATCATAATGTCAATGCCTAATGGCTTAAGGTACAGAAGAATTACTGATCTGGTTTCCTTCTTAGTTTGGGACACAGCATTAAGACATCATAATGCCATTGTATTGGCTTCACATAAAGGAGAATATATTGCTTTGCTTTCCTTCTTGTTTGAAATACAATACTATGACATCATAATATCCATGTCTATAGGATTCATTTAAGTTAAAATTATTCTGCTGGATCACTGTGTTGGAAATACAGTGTTATGACCTCATAATGTAAATGCCTATTGGCTTCAGCTAAATAAAAATTATTGCACTAGTTTCCTTCTTGCTAGAGACAGTACTATGACATCATAATGTCAATGCCTTATGTCTTCAGGTATAGAAGAATTACTGATCTGGTTTCCTTCTTAGTCTAGGACACAACATTATGACATCATAATGCCATTGCCTATTGGCTTCATATAATGGAGAATATATTGCTCTGCTTTCCTTCTTCTTTGAAAAACAGTTCTATGACATCATAATGTCAATGCCTATTGGATTCATTTAAATTAGAATTTTTCTGCTTGTTCACTGTGTTGGAAACACAGTATTATGACCTCATAATGTAAATGCCTATTGGCTTCAACTAAAAGAAAATTATTGCTCTAGAATCCTTCATGCTGGAGACAGTACTATAACATCATAATGTCAATGCCTAATGACTTCAGGTATAGAAGAATTACTGATCTAGTTTCCTTCTTAGTCTGTGACACAGCATTATGACATTATAATGCCATTGCCTATTGGCTTCATATAAAGGAGAATATATTGCTCTGCTTTCCTTCTTGTTCAAAATACAGTACTATGACATCATAAAGTCAATGTCTATTGAATTCATTTAAATTATAAGTATTCTGCTCTTTCTCTGTGTTTGAAACACGTTTTTTTTACTTCATAATGTAAATGCCTATTGGCTTCAGCTAAAAGAAAATTATTGCTGTAGTATCCTTCTTGCTTGAGACAGTACTATGACATCATATTGTAAGTGACTAATGGCTTCAGGTATAGAAGAATTACTGATCTGGTTTCCTTCATAGTCTGGGACACAGCATTATGACATCATAATGCCATTGCCTGTTGGCTTCATATAAAAGAGAATATATTCCTTTGCTTTCCTACTTGTTTGAAATACAATAATATGACATCATAATATCAAAGCCTATAGGATTCATTTAAATAAAAATTATTCTGCTGGATCACTGTGTTGGAAACCCAGTATTATGACCTTTTTTATTTATAATTCTTAATCTTTATTTTACCTTATAATGTAAATGCGTATTGGCTTCAGCTAAAATATATTTTTACTCTAGTTTCCTTCTTGCTACAGACAGTACTATGACATCATAATGTCAATGCTTTTTGGCTTCTGGTATACAAGAATTATTGATCTGGTTTCCTTCTTAGTCTGGGACACATTATGACATCAAAATGCCATTGCCTATTGGCTTCATATAAAGGAGAATATATTGCTCTACTTTCCATCTTCTTCGAAATACAGTACTATGACATCATAATGTCAATGCCTATTGGATTCATTTAAATTAGAATTATTCTGCTGGTTCACTGTGCTGCAAACACAGTATTATGACATCATAATATCAATGGCTTTTGGCTTCAGCTAATCTAAAATTATTATTCTAGTTTCCTTCTTGCTCAAGACAGTACTATGACATCATAATGTCAAAGCCTATTGGATTCATATACAGGAGAATTATTGTTCTGTTTCACTATGTTAGGAAGCAAAGTATTATGACAACATAATGTCAATGCTTATTAGCTTCAGCTACAAGAAAATTATTGCTC
The DNA here is from genome assembly GCA_037306005.1 of Rhinophrynus dorsalis. Classification (NCBI taxonomy): domain Eukaryota; kingdom Metazoa; phylum Chordata; class Amphibia; order Anura; family Rhinophrynidae; genus Rhinophrynus; species Rhinophrynus dorsalis. The sequence goes on along the minus strand of CM074720.1, from coordinate 199,404,711 downwards.
TAGTATCCTTCTTGCTCGAGACAGTAGTATGACATCATTATGTCAATGCCTAATTGCTTAAGGTAGAGAAGAGTTACTGATTTGGTTTCCTTCTTAGTTTGGGACACAGCATTATGACATCATAATGCCATTGTATTGGCTTCACATAAAGGAGAATATATTGCTTGGTTTCCTTCTTGTTCGAAATACAGTACTATGACATCATAATATCCATGTCTATAGGATTCATTTAAATTAAAATTATTCTGCTGGATCACTGTGTTGGAAATACAGTATTATGACATCATAATGTAAATGCCTATTGGCTTCAGCTAAATAAAAATTATTGCACTAGTTTCCTTCTTGCTAGAGACAGTACTATGACATCATAATGTCAATGCCTTATGCCTTCAGGTATAGAAGAATTACTGATCTGGTTTCCTTCTTAGTCTGGGACACAGCATTATGACATCATAATGCCATTGCCTGTTGGCTTCATATAAAAGAGAATATATTCCTTTGCTTTCTTACTTGTTCGAAATACAATAATATGACATCATAATATCAATGCCTATTGGATTCATTTAAATAAAAATTATTCTGCCGGAATACTGTGTTGGAAACACAGTATTATGACCTTTTTTTATTTATAATTATTAATCTTTATTTTACCTTATAATGTAAATGCTTATTGGCTTCAACTAAAATAAATTTTTGTTCTAGTTTCCTTCTTGCTACAGACAGTACTATGACATCATAATGTCAATGCCTATTGGCTTCATATAAAGGAGACTATATTGTTCTGCTTTCCTTCTTCTTCGAAATACAGTACTATGACATCATAATGTCATAGTACTGGGACACATTATGACATCAAAATGCCATTGCCTATTGGCTTCATATAAAGGAGAATATATTGTTCTGCTTTCCTTCTTCTTTGAAATAGAGTACTATGACTTCATAATGTCAATGCCTATTGGATTCATTTAAATTTGAATTATTCTGCTGGTTCACTGTGCTGGAAACACAGTATTATGACCTCATAATGTAAATGCCTATTGGTTTCAGCTAAAAAAAAATATTGCTCTACTTTCCTTCTTGCTCAAGACAGTACTATGACATCATAATGTCAATGCCTATTGGATTCATTTAAATTAGAATTATTCTGCTGGTTCACTGTGCTGCAAACACAGTATTATGACATCATAATGTCAATGGCTATTGGCTTCAGCTAATATAAAATTATTGTTCTAGTTTACGTCTTGCTCAAGACAGTACTATGACATCATTATGTCAATGCCTATTGGATTCATATACAGGAGAATTATTGTTCTGGTTCACTGTGTTAGGAAACAAAGTATTATGATAACATAATGTCAATGCTTATTAGCTTCAGCTACAAGAAAATTAATGCTCTAGTATCTTTCTTGCTCAAGACAGTAGTATGACATCATTATGTCAATGCCTAATGGCTTAAGGTATAGAAGAATTACTGATCTGGTTTCCTTCTTAGTCTGGGACACAGCATTATGACATCATAATGCCATTGCCTATTGGCTTCATATAAAGGAGAATATATTACTTTGCTTTCCTTCTTGTTCGAAATACAGTACTATGATATCATAATATCAATGTCTATAGGATTCATTTATATTAAAATTATTCTGCTGGTTCACTGTGTTGGAAACACAGTATTATGACCTCACAATGTAAATGCCTATTGGCTTCAGCTAAATAAAAATTATTTCTCTAGTTTCCTTCTTGATAGAGACAGTAGTATGACATCATAATATCAATGCCCTATGGCTTCAGGTATACAAGAATTACTGATCTGGTTTCCTTCTTAGTCTGGGACACAACATTATGACATCATAATGCCATTGCCTATTGGCTTCATGTAAAGGAGAATATAATGCTCTGCTTTCCTTCTTCTTCTAAATACAGTACTATGATATCGTAATGTCAATGCCTATTGGATTCATTTAACCCCTTCAGTGCCAATGGCTCGGCCCATTTCCTTTACCCTGCAGGCCAGACACTTTTTCAACATTTTTGCTATCCTTCTGTTTAGGCTTGATTTCCTCTGGGGATTTTTAGTTACATATGTAAAACTACATATTGTTTTTTTCAGAACGAATTGAGCTTTTTCGTGGTACCTTACATGAAGAGAATTTTACATTGTGCAAAAAGCTATGATGTCATAATGACAAAAAAGTGAAAATTTTCTCATTTTGCTATAATCACATACTATGTATCAAAAACATTTACCTTGATTGAAAAAGTTTCAATTATTTGAAAAAGCCTCGAGTCCCCCGAGTAAAGAATACCAAATTTGTATAGTTTTAGCTACGTCCATGGCTAGCGTAGAGCCCTAATCACCAGCAGCGCAAAATGACATTTTCAACTTTATGAGCTAATATGTGCGTTCTAGGGTTTTTGTGGTAAATCTACCCTAAAACAGTGGAATAACTACATAAAAATATATGTTTCTGGAAAGTAGACAACCTGCTGTATCTAATGAGGGGTGACTTGCTTTTTTACCCCAAGCCTGGTGTGCACAAATGCCTCCAGAAGATGGCGCTAATGAAAAAAAAGACATTTTCTTACATTTCTGCCCCTTCAAATGTACTAAAATGTGTGCAAACCATGGCATTTCCAACTGTATTCATTAGCTAGTGCTCTTAGGAGAAAAATGACACCCCATTGGTATGAGTTGAATTACCTCAGGGGGTGCTACAAGTGCAAAACGACACCTACTACAACCTCAAATTTTTCTAACATTTTCTCAAACATTACTTGTCTGTATAGAAATGGTTATAACAATTAGAGAAGTGAAGAAAGGGTACACAAACCATACCATTTTGAAAAGAAGACACCCTGCCGCATCTAATGATGGGTGACTTGCCTTGTTACCCCCGGCCTGGAGTGCAGAAATGCCTCCAGAATGTGGCATTAATGAAAAAAAAAGTAATTTTCTTACATTTCTGCCCCTTGAAATGTACTGAAATTTGTGCAAACCATGGCATTTCCAACTGTATTCATTAGCTAGTGCTCTTAGGAGAAAAATGACACTCCATTGGTATGAGTTTAACTACCTCAGGGGGCGCTAGAAGTGCAAAACGACACCTACTACAACCTCAAATTTTTCTAACATTTTCTGAAACATTACTTGTCTGTACACAAATGGTTATAACAACTACAGAAGTGAAGAAAGGGTACACAAACCATACCATTTTGAAAAGAAGACAACCTGCTGCATCAAATGAGGGGCGAATTGCCTTCTTACCGAAAGGCTGGTACGCACAAATGCTTCCTGGAGGTGGCGCTAATGAAAAAAAAAGCATTTTCTTACATTTCTGCCCCTTCAAATGTATGGAGCTCTGTAAAAAACATGGAATTTTCAACTGCATTCATTAGCTAGTGCTCTTAGGAGTCAAACGACACCCCATTGGTATGAGTTGAACTACCTTAGGGGGTGCTAGAAGTAGAAAACTACACCTACTACAAACTCTGATGTTTCTAACATTTTCTCAAATCTGACTTGCCTGTACAAAAATGGCTATAAAACCTTCAGAATTGAAGAAATCTCAATGCCTTATGGCTTCAGGTATACAAGAATTACTGATCTGGTTTACTTCTTAGTCTGGGACACAACGTTATGATATCATAATGCCATTGCCTATTGGCTTCCTGTAAAGGAGAATATAATGCTCTGCTTTCCTTCTTCTTCGAAATACAGTACTATGACATCATAATGTCAATGCCTATTGGATTCATTTAAATTAAAATTATTTTGCTGGATCACTGTGCTGGAAACACATTATTATTACCTCATAATGTAAATGCCTATTGGTTTCAGCTAAAATAAAATTATTGCTCTAGTTTCCTTCTTGCTCAAGACAGTACTATGACATCATAATGTCAATGCCTATTGGATTCATTTAAATTAGAATTATTCTGGTGGTTCACAGTGCTGGAAACACAATATTATGACATCATAATGTCAATGGCTATTGGCTTCAGCTAAAATAAAATTATTGCACTAGTTTCCTTCTTGCTAGAGACAGTACTATGACATCATAATGTCAATGCCTTATGTCTTCAGGTATAGAAGAATTACTGATCTGGTTTCCTTCTTAGTCTAGGACACAACATTATGACATCATAATGCCATTGCCTATTGGCTTCATATAATGGAGAATATATTGCTCTGCTTTCCTTCTTCTTTGAAAAACAGTTCTATGACATCATAATGTCAATGCCTATTGGATTCATTTAAATTAGAATTTTTCTGCTTGTTCACTGTGTTGGAAACACAGTATTATGACCTCATAATGTAAATGCCTATTGGCTTCAACTAAAAGAAAATTATTGCTCTAGAATCCTTCATGCTGGAGACAGTACTATAACATCATAATGTCAATGCCTAATGACTTCAGGTATAGAAGAATTACTGATCTAGTTTCCTTCTTAGTCTGTGACACAGCATTATGACATTATAATGCCATTGCCTATTGGCTTCATATAAAGGAGAATATATTGCTCTGCTTTCCTTCTTGTTCAAAATACAGTACTATGACATCATAAAGTCAATGTCTATTGAATTCATTTAAATTATAAGTATTCTGCTCTTTCTCTGTGTTTGAAACACGTTTTTTTTACTTCATAATGTAAATGCCTATTGGCTTCAGCTAAAAGAAAATTATTGCTGTAGTATCCTTCTTGCTTGAGACAGTACTATGACATCATATTGTAAGTGACTAATGGCTTCAGGTATAGAAGAATTACTGATCTGGTTTCCTTCATAGTCTGGGACACAGCATTATGACATCATAATGCCATTGCCTGTTGGCTTCATATAAAAGAGAATATATTCCTTTGCTTTCCTACTTGTTTGAAATACAATAATATGACATCATAATATCAAAGCCTATAGGATTCATTTAAATAAAAATTATTCTGCTGGATCACTGTGTTGGAAACCCAGTATTATGACCTTTTTTATTTATAATTCTTAATCTTTATTTTACCTTATAATGTAAATGCGTATTGGCTTCAGCTAAAATATATTTTTACTCTAGTTTCCTTCTTGCTACAGACAGTACTATGACATCATAATGTCAATGCTTTTTGGCTTCTGGTATACAAGAATTATTGATCTGGTTTCCTTCTTAGTCTGGGACACATTATGACATCAAAATGCCATTGCCTATTGGCTTCATATAAAGGAGAATATATTGCTCTACTTTCCATCTTCTTCGAAATACAGTACTATGACATCATAATGTCAATGCCTATTGGATTCATTTAAATTAGAATTATTCTGCTGGTTCACTGTGCTGCAAACACAGTATTATGACATCATAATATCAATGGCTTTTGGCTTCAGCTAATCTAAAATTATTATTCTAGTTTCCTTCTTGCTCAAGACAGTACTATGACATCATAATGTCAAAGCCTATTGGATTCATATACAGGAGAATTATTGTTCTGTTTCACTGTGTTAGGAAGCAAAGTATTATGACAACATAATGTCAATGCTTATTAGCTTCAGCTACAAGAAAATTATTGCTCTAGTATCCTTCTTGCTCGAGACAGTAGTATGACATCATTATGTCAATGCCTAATTGCTTAAGGTAGAGAAGAGTTACTGATTTGGTTTCCTTCTTAGTTTGGGACACAGCATTATGACATCATAATGCCATTGTATTGGCTTCACATAAAGGAGAATATATTGCTTGGTTTCCTTCTTGTTCGAAATACAGTACTATGACATCATAATATCCATGTCTATAGGATTCATTTAAATTAAAATTATTCTGCTGGATCACTGTGTTGGAAATACAGTATTATGACATCATAATGTAAATGCCTATTGGCTTCAGCTAAATAAAAATTATTGCACTAGTTTCCTTCTTGCTAGAGACAGTACTATGACATCATAATGTCAATGCCTTATGCCTTCAGGTATAGAAGAATTACTGATCTGGTTTCCTTCTTAGTCTGGGACACAGCATTATGACATCATAATGCCATTGCCTGTTGGCTTCATATAAAAGAGAATATATTCCTTTGCTTTCTTACTTGTTCGAAATACAATAATATGACATCATAATATCAATGCCTATTGGATTCATTTAAATAAAAATTATTCTGCCGGAATACTGTGTTGGAAACACAGTATTATGACCTTTTTTTATTTATAATTATTAATCTTTATTTTACCTTATAATGTAAATGCTTATTGGCTTCAACTAAAATAAATTTTTGTTCTAGTTTCCTTCTTGCTACAGACAGTACTATGACATCATAATGTCAATGCCTATTGGCTTCATATAAAGGAGACTATATTGTTCTGCTTTCCTTCTTCTTCGAAATACAGTACTATGACATCATAATGTCATAGTACTGGGACACATTATGACATCAAAATGCCATTGCCTATTGGCTTCATATAAAGGAGAATATATTGCTCTACTTTCCATCTTCTTCGAAATACAGTACTATGACATCATAATGTCAATGCCTATTGGATTCATTTAAATTAGAATTATTCTGCTGGTTCACTGTGCTGCAAACACAGTATTATGACATCATAATATCAATGGCTTTTGGCTTCAGCTAATCTAAAATTATTATTCTAGTTTCCTTCTTGCTCAAGACAGTACTATGACATCATAATGTCAAAGCCTATTGGATTCATATACAGGAGAATTATTGTTCTGTTTCACTGTGTTAGGAAGCAAAGTATTATGACAACATAATGTCAATGCTTATTAGCTTCAGCTACAAGAAAATTATTGCTCTAGTATCCTTCTTGCTCGAGACAGTAGTATGACATCATTATGTCAATGCCTAATTGCTTAAGGTAGAGAAGAGTTACTGATTTGGTTTCCTTCTTAGTTTGGGACACAGCATTATGACATCATAATGCCATTGTATTGGCTTCACATAAAGGAGAATATATTGCTTGGTTTCCTTCTTGTTCGAAATACAGTACTATGACATCATAATATCCATGTCTATAGGATTCATTTAAATTAAAATTATTCTGCTGGATCACTGTGTTGGAAATACAGTATTATGACATCATAATGTAAATGCCTATTGGCTTCAGCTAAATAAAAATTATTGCACTAGTTTCCTTCTTGCTAGAGACAGTACTATGACATCATAATGTCAATGCCTTATGCCTTCAGGTATAGAAGAATTACTGATCTGGTTTCCTTCTTAGTCTGGGACACAGCATTATGACATCATAATGCCATTGCCTGTTGGCTTCATATAAAAGAGAATATATTCCTTTGCTTTCTTACTTGTTCGAAATACAATAATATGACATCATAATATCAATGCCTATTGGATTCATTTAAATAAAAATTATTCTGCCGGAATACTGTGTTGGAAACACAGTATTATGACCTTTTTTTATTTATAATTATTAATCTTTATTTTACCTTATAATGTAAATGCTTATTGGCTTCAACTAAAATAAATTTTTGTTCTAGTTTCCTTCTTGCTACAGACAGTACTATGACATCATAATGTCAATGCCTATTGGCTTCATATAAAGGAGACTATATTGTTCTGCTTTCCTTCTTCTTCGAAATACAGTACTATGACATCATAATGTCATAGTACTGGGACACATTATGACATCAAAATGCCATTGCCTATTGGCTTCATATAAAGGAGAATATATTGTTCTGCTTTCCTTCTTCTTTGAAATAGAGTACTATGACTTCATAATGTCAATGCCTATTGGATTCATTTAAATTTGAATTATTCTGCTGGTTCACTGTGCTGGAAACACAGTATTATGACCTCATAATGTAAATGCCTATTGGTTTCAGCTAAAAAAAAATATTGCTCTACTTTCCTTCTTGCTCAAGACAGTACTATGACATCATAATGTCAATGCCTATTGGATTCATTTAAATTAGAATTATTCTGCTGGTTCACTGTGCTGCAAACACAGTATTATGACATCATAATGTCAATGGCTATTGGCTTCAGCTAATATAAAATTATTGTTCTAGTTTACGTCTTGCTCAAGACAGTACTATGACATCATTATGTCAATGCCTATTGGATTCATATACAGGAGAATTATTGTTCTGGTTCACTGTGTTAGGAAACAAAGTATTATGATAACATAATGTCAATGCTTATTAGCTTCAGCTACAAGAAAATTAATGCTCTAGTATCTTTCTTGCTCAAGACAGTAGTATGACATCATTATGTCAATGCCTAATGGCTTAAGGTATAGAAGAATTACTGATCTGGTTTCCTTCTTAGTCTGGGACACAGCATTATGACATCATAATGCCATTGCCTATTGGCTTCATATAAAGGAGAATATATTACTTTGCTTTCCTTCTTGTTCGAAATACAGTACTATGATATCATAATATCAATGTCTATAGGATTCATTTATATTAAAATTATTCTGCTGGTTCACTGTGTTGGAAACACAGTATTATGACCTCACAATGTAAATGCCTATTGGCTTCAGCTAAATAAAAATTATTTCTCTAGTTTCCTTCTTGATAGAGACAGTAGTATGACATCATAATATCAATGCCCTATGGCTTCAGGTATACAAGAATTACTGATCTGGTTTCCTTCTTAGTCTGGGACACAACATTATGACATCATAATGCCATTGCCTATTGGCTTCATGTAAAGGAGAATATAATGCTCTGCTTTCCTTCTTCTTCTAAATACAGTACTATGATATCGTAATGTCAATGCCTATTGGATTCATTTAACCCCTTCAGTGCCAATGGCTCGGCCCATTTCCTTTACCCTGCAGGCCAGACACTTTTTCAACATTTTTGCTATCCTTCTGTTTAGGCTTGATTTCCTCTGGGGATTTTTAGTTACATATGTAAAACTACATATTGTTTTTTTCAGAACGAATTGAGCTTTTTCGTGGTACCTTACATGAAGAGAATTTTACATTGTGCAAAAAGCTATGATGTCATAATGACAAAAAAGTGAAAATTTTCTCATTTTGCTATAATCACATACTATGTATCAAAAACATTTACCTTGATTGAAAAAGTTTCAATTATTTGAAAAAGCCTCGAGTCCCCCGAGTAAAGAATACCAAATTTGTATAGTTTTAGCTACGTCCATGGCTAGCGTAGAGCCCTAATCACCAGCAGCGCAAAATGACATTTTCAACTTTATGAGCTAATATGTGCGTTCTAGGGTTTTTGTGGTAAATCTACCCTAAAACAGTGGAATAACTACATAAAAATATATGTTTCTGGAAAGTAGACAACCTGCTGTATCTAATGAGGGGTGACTTGCTTTTTTACCCCAAGCCTGGTGTGCACAAATGCCTCCAGAAGATGGCGCTAATGAAAAAAAAGACATTTTCTTACATTTCTGCCCCTTCAAATGTACTAAAATGTGTGCAAACCATGGCATTTCCAACTGTATTCATTAGCTAGTGCTCTTAGGAGAAAAATGACACCCCATTGGTATGAGTTGAATTACCTCAGGGGGTGCTACAAGTGCAAAACGACACCTACTACAACCTCAAATTTTTCTAACATTTTCTCAAACATTACTTGTCTGTATAGAAATGGTTATAACAATTAGAGAAGTGAAGAAAGGGTACACAAACCATACCATTTTGAAAAGAAGACACCCTGCCGCATCTAATGATGGGTGACTTGCCTTGTTACCCCCGGCCTGGAGTGCAGAAATGCCTCCAGAATGTGGCATTAATGAAAAAAAAAGTAATTTTCTTACATTTCTGCCCCTTGAAATGTACTGAAATTTGTGCAAACCATGGCATTTCCAACTGTATTCATTAGCTAGTGCTCTTAGGAGAAAAATGACACTCCATTGGTATGAGTTTAACTACCTCAGGGGGCGCTAGAAGTGCAAAACGACACCTACTACAACCTCAAATTTTTCTAACATTTTCTGAAACATTACTTGTCTGTACACAAATGGTTATAACAACTACAGAAGTGAAGAAAGGGTACACAAACCATACCATTTTGAAAAGAAGACAACCTGCTGCATCAAATGAGGGGCGAATTGCCTTCTTACCGAAAGGCTGGTACGCACAAATGCTTCCTGGAGGTGGCGCTAATGAAAAAAAAAGCATTTTCTTACATTTCCGCCCCTTCAAATGTATGGAGCTCTGTAAAAAACATGGAATTTTCAACTGCATTCATTAGCTAGTGCTCTTAGGAGTCAAACGACACCCCATTGGTATGAGTTGAACTACCTTAGGGGGTGCTAGAAGTAGAAAACTACACCTACTACAAACTCTGATGTTTCTAACATTTTCTCAAATCTGACTTGCCTGTACAAAAATGGCTATAAAACCTTCAGAATTGAAGAAATCTCAATGCCTTATGGCTTCAGGTATACAAGAATTACTGATCTGGTTTACTTCTTAGTCTGGGACACAACGTTATGATATCATAATGCCATTGCCTATTGGCTTCCTGTAAAGGAGAATATAATGCTCTGCTTTCCTTCTTCTTCGAAATACAGTACTATGACATCATAATGTCAATGCCTATTGGATTCATTTAAATTAAAATTATTTTGCTGGATCACTGTGCTGGAAACACATTATTATTACCTCATAATGTAAATGCCTATTGGTTTCAGCTAAAATAAAATTATTGCTCTAGTTTCCTTCTTGCTCAAGACAGTACTATGACATCATAATGTCAATGCCTATTGGATTCATTTAAATTAGAATTATTCTGGTGGTTCACAGTGCTGGAAACACAATATTATGACATCATAATGTCAATGGCTATTGGCTTCAGCTAAAATAAAATTATTGCACTAGTTTCCTTCTTGCTAGAGACAGTACTATGACATCATAATGTCAATGCCTTATGTCTTCAGGTATAGAAGAATTACTGATCTGGTTTCCTTCTTAGTCTAGGACACAACATTATGACATCATAATGCCATTGCCTATTGGCTTCATATAATGGAGAATATATTGCTCTGCTTTCCTTCTTCTTTGAAAAACAGTTCTATGACATCATAATGTCAATGCCTATTGGATTCATTTAAATTAGAATTTTTCTGCTTGTTCACTGTGTTGGAAACACAGTATTATGACCTCATAATGTAAATGCCTATTGGCTTCAACTAAAAGAAAATTATTGCTCTAGAATCCTTCATGCTGGAGACAGTACTATAACATCATAATGTCAATGCCTAATGACTTCAGGTATAGAAGAATTACTGATCTAGTTTCCTTCTTAGTCTGTGACACAGCATTATGACATTATAATGCCATTGCCTATTGGCTTCATATAAAGGAGAATATATTGCTCTGCTTTCCTTCTTGTTCAAAATACAGTACTATGACATCATAAAGTCAATGTCTATTGAATTCATTTAAATTATAAGTATTCTGCTCTTTCTCTGTGTTTGAAACACGTTTTTTTTACTTCATAATGTAAATGCCTATTGGCTTCAGCTAAAAGAAAATTATTGCTGTAGTATCCTTCTTGCTTGAGACAGTACTATGACATCATATTGTAAGTGACTAATGGCTTCAGGTATAGAAGAATTACTGATCTGGTTTCCTTCATAGTCTGGGACACAGCATTATGACATCATAATGCCATTGCCTGTTGGCTTCATATAAAAGAGAATATATTCCTTTGCTTTCCTACTTGTTTGAAATACAATAATATGACATCATAATATCAAAGCCTATAGGATTCATTTAAATAAAAATTATTCTGCTGGATCACTGTGTTGGAAACCCAGTATTATGACCTTTTTATTTATAATTCTTAATCTTTATTTTACCTTATAATGTAAATGCGTATTGGCTTCAGCTAAAATATATTTTTACTCTAGTTTCCTTCTTGCTACAGACAGTACTATGACATCATAATGTCAATGCTTTTTGGCTTCTGGTATACAAGAATTATTGATCTGGTTTCCTTCTTAGTCTGGGACACATTATGACATCAAAATGCCATTGCCTATTGGCTTCATATAAAGGAGAATATATTGCTCTACTTTCCATCTTCTTCGAAATACAGTACTATGACATCATAATGTCAATGCCTATTGGATTCATTTAAATTAGAATTATTCTGCTGGTTCACTGTGCTGCAAACACAGTATTATGACATCATAATATCAATGGCTTTTGGCTTCAGCTAATCTAAAATTATTATTCTAGTTTCCTTCTTGCTCAAGACAGTACTATGACATCATAATGTCAAAGCCTATTGGATTCATATACAGGAGAATTATTGTTCTGTTTCACTGTGTTAAGAAGCAAAGTATTATGACAACATAATGTCAATGCTTATTAGCTTCAGCTACAAGAAAATTATTGCTCTAGTATCCTTCTTGCTCGAGACAGTAGTATGACATCATTATGTCAATGCCTAATTGCTTAAGGTAGAGAAGAGTTACTGATTTGGTTTCCTTCTTAGTTTGGGACACAGCATTATGACATCATAATGCCATTGTATTGGCTTCACATAAAGGAGAATATATTGCTTGGTTTCCTTCTTGTTCGAAATACAGTACTATGACATCATAATATCCATGTCTATAGGATTCATTTAAATTAAAATTATTCTGCTGGATCACTGTGTTGGAAATACAGTATTATGACATCATAATGTAAATGCCTATTGGCTTCAGCTAAATAAAAATTATTGCACTAGTTTCCTTCTTGCTAGAGACAGTAGTATGACATCATAATGTCAATGCCTTATGCCTTCAGGTATAGAAGAATTACTGATCTGGTTTCCTTCTTAGTCTGGGACACAGCATTATGACATCATAATGCCATTGCCTGTTGGCTTCATATAAAAGAGAATATATTCCTTTGCTTTCTTACTTGTTCGAAATACAATAATATGACATCATAATATCAATGCCTATTGGATTCATTTAAATAAAAATTATTCTGCCGGAATACTGTGTTGGAAACACAGTATTATGACCTTTTTTTATTTATAATTATTAATCTTTATTTTACCTTATAATGTAAATGCTTATTGGCTTCAACTAAAATAAATTTTTGTTCTAGTTTCCTTCTTGCTACAGACAGTACTATGACATCATAATGTCAATGCCTATTGGCTTCATATAAAGGAGACTATATTGTTCTGCTTTCCTTCTTCTTCGAAATACAGTACTATGACATCATAATGTCATAGTACTGGGACACATTATGACATCAAAATGCCATTGCCTATTGGCTTCATATAAAGGAGAATATATTGTTCTGCTTTCCTTCTTCTTTGAAATAGAGTACTATGACTTCATAATGTCAATGCCTATTGGATTAATTTAAATTTGAATTATTCTGCTGGTTCACTGTGCTGGAAACACAGTATTATGACCTCATAATGTAAATGCCTATTGGTTTCAGCTAAAAAAAAATATTGCTCTACTTTCCTTCTTGCTCAAGACAGTACTATGACATCATAATGTCAATGCCTATTGGATTCATTTAAATTAGAATTATTCTGCTGGTTCACTGTGCTGCAAACACAGTATTATGACATCATAATGTCAATGGCTATTGGCTTCAGCTAATATAAAATTATTGTTCTAGTTTACGTCTTGCTCAAGACAGTACTATGACATCATTATGTCAATGCCTATTGGATTCATATACAGGAGAATTATTGTTCTGGTTCACTGTGTTAGGAAACAAAGTATTATGATAACATAATGTCAATGCTTATTAGCTTCAGCTACAAGAAAATTAATGCTCTAGTATCTTTCTTGCTCAAGACAGTAGTATGACATCATTATGTCAATGCCTAATGGCTTAAGGTATAGAAGAATTACTGATCTGGTTTCCTTCTTAGTCTGGGACACAGCATTATGACATCATAATGCCATTGCCTATTGGCTTCATATAAAGGAGAATATATTACTTTGCTTTCCTTCTTGTTCGAAATACAGTACTATGATATCATAATATCAATGTCTATAGGATTCATTTATATTAAAATTATTCTGCTGGTTCACTGTGTTGGAAACACAGTATTATGACCTCACAATGTAAATGCCTATTGGCTTCAGCTAAATAAAAATTATTTCTCTAGTTTCCTTCTTGATAGAGACAGTACTATGACATCATAATATCAATGCCCTATGGCTTCAGGTATACAAGAATTACTGATCTGGTTTCCTTCTTAGTCTGGGACACAACATTATGACATCATAATGCCATTGCCTATTGGCTTCATGTAAAGGAGAATATAATGCTCTGCTTTCCTTCTTCTTCTAAATACAGTACTATGATATCGTAATGTCAATGCCTATTGGATTCATTTAACCCCTTCAGTGCCAATGGCTCGGCCCATTTCCTTTACCCTGCAGGCCAGACACTTTTTCAACATTTTTGCTATCCTTCTGTTTAGGCTTGATTTCCTCTGGGGATTTTTAGTTACATATGTAAAACTACATATTGTTTTTTTCAGAACGAATTGAGCTTTTTCGTGGTACCTTACATGAAGAGAATTTTACATTGTGCAAAAAGCTATGATGTCATAATGACAAAAAAGTGAAAATTTTCTCATTTTGCTATAATCACATACTATGTATCAAAAACATTTACCTTGATTGAAAAAGTTTCAATTATTTGAAAAATCCTCGAGTCCCCCGAGTAAAGAATACCAAATTTGTATAGTTTTAGCTACGTCCATGGCTAGCGTAGAGCCCTAATCACCAGCAGCGCAAAATGACATTTTCAACTTTATAAGCTAATATGTGCGTTCTAGGGTTTTTGTGGTAAATCTACCCTAAAACAGTGGAATAACTACATAAAAATATATGTTTCTGGAAAGTAGACAACCTGCTGTATCTAATGAGGGGTGACTTGCTTTTTTACCCCAAGCCTGGTGTGCACAAATGCCTCCAGAAGATGGCGCTAATGAAAAAAAAGACATTTTCTTACATTTCTGCCCCTTCAAATGTACTAAAATGTGTGCAAACCATGGCATTTCCAACTGTATTCATTAGCTAGTGCTCTTAGGAGAAAAATGACACCCCATTGGTATGAGTTGAATTACCTCAGGGGGTGCTACAAGTGCAAAACGACACCTACTACAACCTCAAATTTTTCTAACATTTTCTCAAACATTACTTGTCTGTATAGAAATGGTTATAACAATTAGAGAAGTGAAGAAAGGGTACACAAACCATACCATTTTGAAAAGAAGACACCCTGCCGCATCTAATGATGGGTGACTTGCCTTGTTACCCCCGGCCTGGAGTGCAGAAATGCCTCCAGAATGTGGCATTAATGAAAAAAAAAGTAATTTTCTTACATTTCTGCCCCTTGAAATGTACTGAAATTTGTGCAAACCATGGCATTTCCAACTGTATTCATTAGCTAGTGCTCTTAGGAGAAAAATGACACTCCATTGGTATGAGTTTAACTACCTCAGGGGGCGCTAGAAGTGCAAAACGACACCTACTACAACCTCAAATTTTTCTAACATTTTCTGAAACATTACTTGTCTGTACACAAATGGTTATAACAACTACAGAAGTGAAGAAAGGGTACACAAACCATACCATTTTGAAAAGAAGACAACCTGCTGCATCAAATGAGGGGCGAATTGCCTTCTTACCAAAAGGCTGGTACGCACAAATGCTTCCTGGAGGTGGCGCTAATGAAAAAAAAAGCATTTTCTTACATTTCTGCCCCTTCAAATGTATGGAGCTCTGTAAAAAACATGGAATTTTCAACTGCATTCATTAGCTAGTGCTCTTAGGAGTCAAACGACACCCCATTGGTATGAGTTGAACTACCTTAGGGGGTGCTAGAAGTAGAAAACTACACCTACTACAAACTCTGATGTTTCTAACATTTTCTCAAATCTGACTTGCCTGTACAAAAATGGCTATAAAACCTTCAGAATTGAAGAAATCTCAATGCCTTATGGCTTCAGGTATACAAGAATTACTGATCTGGTTTACTTCTTAGTCTGGGACACAACGTTATGATATCATAATGCCATTGCCTATTGGCTTCCTGTAAAGGAGAATATAATGCTCTGCTTTCCTTCTTCTTCGAAATACAGTACTATGACATCATAATGTCAATGCCTATTGGATTCATTTAAATTAAAATTATTTTGCTGGATCACTGTGCTGGAAACACATTATTATTACCTCATAATGTAAATGCCTATTGGTTTCAGCTAAAAGAAAATTATTGCTCTAGTTTCCTTCTTGCTCAAGACAGTACTATGACATCATAATGTCAATGCCTATTGGATTCATTTAAATTAGAATTATTCTGGTGGTTCACAGTGCTGGAAACACAATATTATGACATCATAATGTCAATGGCTATTGGCTTCAGCTAAAATAAAATTATTGCTCTAGTTTGCTTCTTGCTCAAGACAGTACTATGACATCATAATGTCAATGCCTATTGGATTCATTTAAATTAGAACTATTCTGGTGGTTCACTGTGCTGGAAACACAGTATTATGACATCATAATGTCAATGGCTATTGGCTTCAGCTAAAATAAAATTATTGCTCTATTTTCCTTCTTCCTCAAGACAGTACTATGACATCATAATGTCAATTCCTATTGGATTCATATACAGGAGAATTATTGATCTGGTTCACTGTGTTAGGAAACAAAGTATTATAATATCATAATGTCAATGCCTATTAGCTTCAGCTAAAATAATATTATTACTATAGTTTCCTTATTGCTAGAGACAGTACTATGACATCATAGTGTCAATGCCTAATGACTTCAGGTATAGAAGAATTACTGATCTGGTTTCCTTCTTAGTCTGTGACACAGCATTATGACATCATAATGCCATTGCCTATTGGCTTCATTTAAATTAGAATTATTCTGCTTGTTTACTGTGCTGGAAACACAGTATTATGACAATATAATGTCAATGCCTTTTGGCTTCAGCTAAAAGAAAATGATTGCTCCAGTTTCCTTCTTGCTAGAGACAGTATTATGCCATCATAATGTCAATGCCTTATGGCTTATGGTATACAAGAATTACTGATCTGGTTTCCTTCTTAGTCTGGGACACATTATGACATCAAAATGCCATTGCCTAATGGCTTCATATAAAGCAGAATATATTGCTCTGCTTTCCTTCTTGTTTCTAAATACAGAACTACGACATCATAAAGTTAATGTCTATTGAATTCATTTAAATTAGAATTATTCTGCTGGTTCTCTGTGTTGGAAACACAGTTTTATGACCTCATAATGTAAATGCCTATTGGTTTCAGCTAAAAGAAAATTATTGCTCTAGTTTCCTTCTTGTTCAAGACAGTACTATGACATCATAATGTCAATGTCTATTGGATTCATTTAAATTACAATTATTCTGGTGTTTCGCTGTGCTGGAAACATAGTATTATGACATCATAATGTCAATGGCTATTGGCTTCAGCTAAAGGAAAATGATTGCTCTAGTTTCCTTCTTGCTAGAGACAGTACTATGACATCATAATGTCAATGCCTTATGGCTTCTGGTATACAAAAATTACTGATCTGGTTTCCTTCTGTTATGGTTTTCTGACACTCAGACCAGGGTATGAAGTAAAAACACAGTTTTATTGAATGAGGATGATAATCAGTGCCCCTAGGGGCCAGCACAGGTAAAAACAGTATAGACAAATACAGACAAAGTATGTGTAATACAAGCAGGAGTATAAGTACAAATATAGACTGGAGTAACCCCAAAGGGTTAACAGGAGCAACTGGAGAAACTCAGTCTTAGATTGGCCAACGCCCAGGATAGATAACAGTCTCTGAATGTAGAGAAAGGAGTAAAGTGTCTGCACTGAATCACTCTCTAGGTAGAAACAGGGGGCGCCCCTATTGCACTGAGCTGAGCCAATACCACCACCGTGGGCTAGGAGGAATGCTACTACCAGAGCTGAAGTAACCAGAATAGGAATCGCCCTAAATGATACTAGTTAGTAACCCTGCATATGCCAACTGGATTGTGCCAAGACACCCTTGGGATGCCATGATAGATGGTTGCTGCACAAGCTACTAGGAACCGATGCTCTAGGAAGTGCAGGAGGAAACGTAAACTCTGAGTGAATTTGAGCCAGAGCCAGGACACCCTTCCGGTGTCGCATGGAATCCTTACAGTAAGAGCAAACAGACTCCCGGCGCCAGCCGGCGTGGTCACGGTGCACCCCGAACACCGGACAGGCGGTGCTCTGCAAGGAATTGTATGGCGTATATAGAAGGCTCAGAGAGTAACGGCTCAAAGGGCAAACAGAAGCTTGGCAAGCTATACAAGTGGCACGTAACCGGAGACTACTGGCACTGCACGGGTTAATCTGGTACACACAGGAGAGCACAGCTCAGCAATGCAGATGGCAAAGCAACCTCAGGCTACAGCTGAAAGGGCGAGAGAGGATCAGCGAGATACTAAACAGTTCAGAATGTCACCAGAGCGACCGGAGGACACTGGAACTGCAACCGGACAGGACGACAACCGGAACCAGATGGATACAGCAGCAGGAACGTCAACCGGAGACCGGGTCAATCACGGAGCAGGGTCATCAGCCAGAACCGGGTCAATCACGGAGCAGAGTCGTCAGCCAGAACCGGGTCAATCATGGAGCAGGGTCGTCAGCCAGAACCGGGTCAATCACGGAGCAGGATCAGAAGAGGAGTCAGCCAAGCCGGATCGGTACACAGGAGACACTTGAACTCAGCAACGAGACGCAGGAACAGGAACACCACAAAAGGGCCACTAACAAGTGCCCAAGAGCCAGTATAAAAAGTAACATCCTGGGCGGGCCAATCAGCCTTCTCCAATGCAAAGGTAACACAGTCACAGATTGACAGGGAATCACGGGGACTGTGATAGTACTCCCCTCTCAAAGACCCCCTCCCCTGACAGAGGGTCTTGGTTTCAAAGGATATTTAGAATGAAAGTTGCGCAGCAATCGTGGAGCATGAAGGTCCTTGTGGTCAACCCAAGAGCGCTCCTCAGGTCCATAGCCTTTCCAGTGGACCAAATATTGCAACTTGTCTCTAAATCTCCTGGAGTCAATAATGCTCTGAACTTCGTATTCCTCTTGGCCTTGTACATCCACCGGCCCAGGAACCACCGGAGTGGTAGTATAGCGGTTGCAAACCAAGGGCTTTAATAGCGACACATGGAACACATTGTGAATACGCATAGTATTAGGAAGCTCCAATGCGTATGCCATGGGATTGACTTTGCGAATAATCTTAAAAGGCCCAATGAACCGGGGAGCCAGTTTGTTCGAAGGCACTTGCAGGTTAAGATTCCTGGAGGAAAGCCATACCCTGTCCCCAACCTGGAAGGAAACTGCTGGTAGCCGTCTGCGATTAACCTGCCGCTGATGTCTATGGAAGGACTGACTGAGGGACCGTTGTACCTGTGCCCAAGTGGAGCGGAGCTGCTCCATGTGCTCATCCAGAGCCGGAATCTGTTGGGACTGAAATGAGTCTGGTACTAGACAGGGTTGGAACCCATAATTAACCAGGAATGGAGAGCTCCCAGATGATGAATTATCCGCACAGTTCCTGGCGAACTCCGCCCACGGCAACAGGTCGGCCCAGTTATCATGATGATCAGTCACAAAGCAGCACAAAAACTGCTCCAGTCGCTGATTGGCACGCTCAGCGGCCCCGTTGGTCTGGGGATGGTAGGCGGAGGAAAATGATAATTGAATGCCCATCTGGCCACAGAATGCCCTCCAGAATCTTGACACGAATTGGCTCCCCCGGTCCGACACTATCACTCTGGGAACCTCGTGCAAGCGAAATACTTCCCTGGCAAAAATCACTGCCAATTCCTGGGCCGAAGGAAGACCAGAGAGGGGAACGAAATTAGCCATTTTAGAGAACCTATCTACCACCATCAGGATAAACGTATAGCCCTTGGACATTGGCAGTTCTCCCAAGAAATCAATAGATATATGGGACCAAGGACGATCACCATTGGGCACTGGTTGGAGTAGCCCCACTGGGAGATGTCTGGGAGTTTTAGCACGGGCACAGGTGGCACAAGCAGCAGTAAATGCGGAGCAGTCAGCTTTCAGGGAGGGTCACCAGAATGTTCGTGACAATGACCATGCCAACTGATCCCTGCCAATGTGCCCGGCTGCCTTAGATGAGTGATAGGTCTCGAGTAACCGAGTACGAAAAGGTTCGTCCACAAAACACTTGCCAACTGGGGTTTCAGGAGGTGCCCAAGCTTGTGAAGCCAAGATTTGCTCTCCCAGTGGTGAAGTGATGCTGGTACAAATAGTAGCCAGAATCCTGTCTGGCTGAATTATAGGAACCAGGGCTTCATCCCTCTCAATGTCTGTGCAGAATTGTCTGGAAAGAGCATCTGCCCTAATATTCTTGGACCAAGGCAAGTATGAGACTATGAAATTAAATCTGGACAAAAAGAGAGCCCAACGAGCCTGGCGAGATGACAGCCTTTTGGCCTCAGATAGGTATATCAGATTTTTATGGTCAGTGAGGATTAAGACTGGGGTTCTCGTGCCTTCCAGAAGATGTCGCCATTCTTTCAATGCCAAGATGATAGCAAACAATTCCCTATCACCAATTTCGTAATGGCTTTGGGCACTAGAAAGCTTCTTGGAAAAGAATCCGCATGGCCTTAGGTTACCCCCTTCCCTGGGGCGTTGGGAGAGAACTGCCCCTACCCCAACCTCGGAGGCATCGACCTCTAGCGTAAAAGGCAGGGTGGGATTAGGGTGGGATAGTATAGGGGCAGATTCGAATGCCTTCTTGAGGGTCTCGAAGGCCTGCTCAGCTGCCTCAGACCATTGAGAGGGATTTGCGCCCTTATGCGTAAGGTCAGAGAGGTTTTGTAATGGTAGAAAAGTTCTGAATAAACTTTCTGTAATAGTTGGCAAAGCCCAGGAACCTTTGGATAGCTTTTAACCCCTTGGGTCGTGGCCATT
Organism: Rhinophrynus dorsalis; assembly: GCA_037306005.1. Taxonomy (NCBI): domain Eukaryota; kingdom Metazoa; phylum Chordata; class Amphibia; order Anura; family Rhinophrynidae; genus Rhinophrynus; species Rhinophrynus dorsalis. The sequence continues at coordinate 199,383,778 of CM074720.1, read as the reverse complement.
GTAAGACTGCAGCCAACTTCTCTTGGTCCATAGCTATGCCATCGTTAGATATAACAAAACCCAAAAAGGGTACTTGAGAACAATGAAATTCACATTTTTCTAATTTGCAGAACAATTTGTTCTTGCGCAATCGAAGCAATACCTCAGAAACATCCTGGATGTGCTGGGTTAAATTAGCTGAATGAATCAATATATCGTCCAGGTATACAACTACACAAGACTGTAACATATCGCGGAGGATATCGTTGATGAACTCCTGAAATACGGCAGGTGCATTACACAAACCAAATGGCATAACTAGATATTCGTAGTGCCCTGACCTCATATTGAATGCCGTCTTCCACTCATCACCAGCCCTTATCCTTATTAAGTTGTAGGCGGCCCGTAAATCGAGTTTCGTAAAGATAGAGGAACCTTTCAACCTATCAAATAACTCTGTGATGAGCGGAATGGGGTACACATTTTTGGACATCAGCTTATTGAGTCCACGGTAGTCAATACAAGGTCGTAATTAGCCACTTTTCTTTTTCACAAAAAAGAACCCTGCACCTGCCGGAGAGGATGATTTACGAATAATCCCTCGTTTGAGAGCATCCTCAATGTACTCCTCCATGGCCTTAGTCTCCTCACAGGACAATGGGTACGTCCTACCCCTCGGTGGCACCACTCTTGGGGGCAAATCAATAGCGCAATCATATGGCCGATGCTGCGGCAGTGTGCTAGCCTCACCCTTACTGAATACGTCGCTGAACTTGCTGTATTCAGCTGGCACAGAAGGAGAGGTACACATAATCTTGACTGGACGAGACAGACAGTGACCAGTGCAGTAATCAGACCATGACTTAATTTCACATGTCTGCCAGTCAAACTGGGGCTTGTGCAGCATCAACCAAGGGAACCCCAGAATGACCGCATGATGGGGTGAGTGTATAATCTGGAAACAAACCTCCTCCTTGTGGAGGACCCCAATAGACAGAGTGAGGAGAGTAGTCTCCATGGTGATAAGGGCTGGTTCTAGAGGCCTGCCATCAATAGCCTCAATGGCTAGCGGAGTATCTCTTTTAGACAGAGGAATATTGTGTCTTTCAGCAAATGCCTGGTCCTTGAAATAGCCTGCTGCGCCACAATCTACCAGGGCTAGTACCTCCACAGCTTGGTTGCCTAGGAGAAAACTCACCGGTATGGTGGGTTTCTTGGAACAAGGATCTGGGGACGATTGTACACCACCTAGGGCCTGTCCCCCAAGGTACCCTAGGTGCGTGCGTTTCCCGGACGTACCGGACATGTGCGTAATAAATGCCCACTTTTGCCATATGCCCTCTCCTCCTTAGACAGTCTAGTGAAGCCAATTTGCATAGGTTCCCCTGTTTCAGGTACCCGGTCAGGAGGAATGGGAGGAGAGGGTGGGTTAAAAGACTTCTCGTGCCCATGGGTTTTGGAACTCGCCCTTTTTGCCAATCGCCTCTCGCGCATGCGAGTATCAATGAGTATCACATAATCTATCTACTCATCCAAATCAGTAGGTACCTCCCTGGCAGCTATCTCATCCTTAATGGAATCAGAAAGCCCTTGGGCAAATGCTGCCAGGAGTGCCTCATTATTCCATGCCACCTCTGCAGCTAGAATCCGAAATTCTATAGCATAATCACCCACAGTACGATCGCCCATCTGTATTACCAACAGTTTTTTGGCCGCAGAGGTGGCTCGCCCAGGTGTCTCGAATACTCTACGGAACTGTTTGACAAATTCGTTAAAGCTCAGAGTGCATGGTTCAGCCTGCTCCCATAAAGGATTAGCCCATGCCAGGGCTTTGCCAGTTAAAAGAGATATCATGAACCCCACCTTGCTACGGTCATTCGGAAAGGCATGGGGTGTGAGTTCTAGGAATATCTCTAATTGGTTAAGGAAACCTCTGCATAGTGTGGGTTCGCCATCATATCTTAGCGGTAACGGCGCCGCCGCCGTTAAACTTCTAGAGGGAGCCAACAATTGCCCAGTAGTGTTATCCGGTGTCATAACTGGGGGGACCACCGGATTTTGATTCAGTTTATCAAGGTGTACCGTACGTTCAAGCAAGGTTTGCATGGCCAGTGCCAACTTGTCTAGGCGTTGCTCGTGAACATCCATCCTCCAGTGGAGGTTCTGTGTATTACTGTCACCTTTTCCGTCTGAGGTCATGGCCCTTTTGTACTGTTACGGTTTTCTGACACTCAGACCAGGGTATGAAGTAAAAACACAGTTTTATTTAATCAGGATGATAAACAGTGCCCCTAGGGGCCAGCACAGATAAAAACAGTATAGACAAATACAGACAAAGTATGTGTAATACAAGCAGGAGTATAAGTACAAATATAGACTGGAGTAACCCCAAAGGGTTAACAGGAGCAACTGGAGAAACTCAGTCTTAGATTGGCCAATGCCAAGGATAGATAACAGTCTCTGAATGTAGAGAAAGGAGTAAAGTGTCTGCATTGAATCACTCTCTAGGTAGAAACAGGGAGCGCCCCTATTGCGCTGAGCTGAGCCAATACCACCACCGTGGGCTAGGAGGAATGCTACTGCCAGAGCTGAAGTAACCAGAATAGGAATTGCCCTAAACGAGACTAGCTAGTAACCCTGCGTATGCCAACTGGATTGTGCCAAGACACCCTTGGGATGCCAAGATAGATGGTTGCTGCACAAGCTACTAGGAACCGATGCACTAGGAAGTGCAGGAGGAAACGTACACTCTGAGTGAATGTGAGCCAGAGCCAGGACACCCTTCCGGTGTCACACGGAATCCTTACAGCAAGAGCGAACAGACTACCGGCACCAGCCGGCGTGGCCACGGTGCACCCCGAACACCGGACAGGCGGAGCTCTGCAACGAATAGTATGGCGTGTCTAGAAGGCTCAGAGAGTAGCGGCTCAAAGGGCAAACAGAGGCTTGGCAAGCTATACAAGTGGCACGTAACCGGAGACTACTGGCACTGCATGGGTTAATCTGGTACACACAGGAGAGCACAGCTCAGCAATGCAGATGGCAAAGCAACCTCAGGCTACAGCTGAAAGGGCGAGAGAGGATCAGCGAGATACTAAACAGTTCAGAATGTCACCAGAGCGACCGGAGGACACTGGAACTGCAACTGGACAGGAGCGACAACCGGAACCGGATGGATACAGCAGCAGGAACGTCAACCGGAGAACGGGTCAATCACAGAGCAGGGTCGTCAGCCAGAACCGGGTCAATCACGGAGCAGAGTCGTCAGCCAGAACCGGGTCAATCACGGAGCAGGGTCGTCAGCCAGAACCGGGTCAATCACGGAGCAGGATCAGAAGAGAAGTCAGCCAAGCCGGATCGGTACACAGGAGACACTGGAACTCAGCAACGAGACGCAGGAACAGGAACACCACAAAAGGGCCACTGACAAGTGCCCAAGAGCCAGTATAAAAAGGAACATCCTGGGCGGGCCAATCAGCCTCCTCCAATGCAAAGGTAACACAGTCACAGATTGACAGGGAATCACGGGGACCGTGATACCTTCTTAGTCTGGGACACATTATGACATCAAAATATCATTGCCTATTGGCTTCATATAAAGAGGAATATATTGCTCTGCTTTCCTTCTTCTACGAAACACAGTACTATGACATCATAATGTCAATGCCTATTGGATTCATTTAAATAAGAATTATTCTGCTGGTTCACTGTGCTGGAAACACAGTATTATGGCCTCATAATGTAAAAGCCTATTGGTTTCAGGTAAAAGAAAATTATTGCTCTACTTTCCTTCGTGCTCAAGACAGTACTATGACATCATAATGTCAATGCCTATTGGATTCAATTAAATTAGAATTATTCTGGTGTTTCACTGTGCTGAAAGCACAGTATTATGACATCATAATGTCAATGGCTATTGGCTTCAGCTAAAATAAAATTATTGCTCTAGTTTCCTTCTTCCTCAAGACAGTACTGTGACATCATAATGTCAATGCCTATTAGATTCAGCTAAATGAAAATTATTACTATAATTTCCTTATTGCTAGAGATAGTACTATGACATCATAGTGTCAATGCCTAGTGGCTTCAGGTATAGAAGAATTACTGATCTGGTTTCCTTCTTAGTCTGTGACACAGCATTATGACATCATAATGCCACTGCCTATTGGCTTTATATAAAGGAGAATATATTGCTCTGCTTCCCTTTTTGTTCGAAATACAGTACTATGACATCATAATGTCAATGCCTATTGGGTTCATTTAAATAAGAATTATTCTGCTGGTTCACTGTGCTAGAAACACAGTATTATGAAATCATAATGTCATTGCCTATTGGCTTCAGCTAAAAGAAAATGATTGCTCTAGTTTCCTTCTTGCTAGAGACAGTACTATCCCATCATAATGTCAATGCCTTATGGCTTCTGGTATACAAAAATTACTGATCTGGTTTTCTTCTTAGTCTGGGACACATTATGACATCAAAATGCCATTGCCTATTGGCTTCATATAAAGCAGAATATATTGCTCTGCTTTCCGTCTTCTACGAAATATAGTACTATGACATCATAATGTCAATGCCTATTGGATTCATTTAAATTAGAATTATTCTGCTGGTTCACTGTGCTGGAAACACAGTATTATGGCCTCATAATGTAAATGCCTATTGGTGTCAGGTAAAAGAAATGTATTGCTCTAGTTTCCTTCTTGCTCAAGACAGTACTATGACATCATAATGTCAATGCCTATTGGATTGAATTAAATTAGAATTTTTCTGGTGGTTTACTGTGCTGGAAACACAGTATTATGACATCAAAATGTCAATGGCTATTGGCTTCAGCTAAAATAAATTATAGCTCTAGTTTCCTTCTTGCTCAAGACACTACTATGACATCATAATGTCAACGCCTATTAGAATCATATACAGGAGAATTATTGTTCTGGTTTACTGTGTTCAGAAACAAAGTATTATGACATCATAATCTCAATGCCTATTAGCTTCAGCTAAAAGAAAATGATTACTATAGTTTCCTTATTGATAGAGACAGTACTATGACATCATAGTGTCAATGCCTAATGGCTTCAGGCATAGAAGAATTACTGATCTGGTTTCCTTCTTAGTCTGTGACATCATAATGCCATTGCCCCTTGCCTTCATATAAAGGGGATTATATTGCTCTACTTTTCTTCTTCTTCAAAATACAGTTCTATGACATCATAATGGCAATGCCTATTTGATTCATTTAAATTAGAATTATTCTGCTGCTTCACTGTGCTGGAAACACAGTATTATAACAATATAATGTCAATCCCTATTGGCTTCAGCTAAACGATTATGATTGCTCTAGTTTCCTTCTTGCTCAAGACAGTACTATGACATCATAATGTCAATGTCTATTGGATTCATTTAAATTAGAATTATTCTGGTGTTTCACTGTGCTAGAAACACAGTATTATGACATCATAATGTCAATGGCTATTGGCTTCAGCTAAAATAAAATTATTGCTGTAGTTTCCTTCTTGCTCAAGACAGTACTATGACATCATAGTGTCAATGCCTAGTGGCTTCAGGTATAGAAGAATTACTGATCTTGTTTCCTTCTTAGTCTGTGACACAGCATTATGACATCATAGTGCCACTGCCTATTGGCTTTATATAAAGGAGAATATATTGCTCTACTTCCCTTTTTGTTCGAAATACAGTACTATGACATCATAATGTCAATGCCTATTGGGTTCATTTAAATAAGAATTATTCTGCTGGTTCACTGTGCTGGAAAAACAGTATTATGAAATCATGTCATTGCCTATTGGCTTCAGCTAAAAGAAAATGATTGCTCTAGTTTCCTTCTTGCTAGAGACAGTACTATTCCATCATAATGTCAATGCCTTATGGCTTCTGGTATACACAAATTACTGATCTGGTTTCCTTCTTAGTCTGGGACACATTATGATATCAAAATCCCATTGCCTATTGGCTTCATATAAAGTAGAATATATTGCTCTGCTTTCCTTCTTGTTTCTAAATACAGAACTACGACATCATAAAGTTAATGTCTATTGAATTCATTTAAATTTGAATTATTCTGCTGGTTCTCTGTGTTGGAAACACGGTTTTATGACCTCATAATGTAAATGCCTATTAGTTTCTGCTAAAAGAAAATTATTGCTCTAGTTTCCTTCTTGCTCAAGACAGTACTGACATCATAATGTCAATGCCTATTGGATTCATTTAAATTAGAATTATTCTGGTGTTTCACTGTGCCGGAAACACATTATTATGACATCATAATGTCAATGGCTATTGGCTTCAGTTAAAATAAAATTATTGCTGTAGTTTCCTTCTTTCTCAAGACAGTACTATGACATCATAGTGTCAATGCCTAGTGGCTTCAGGTATAGAAGAATTATTGATCTGGTTTCCTTCTTAGTCTGTGACACAGTATTATGACATCATAATGCCACTGCCTATTGGCTTTATATAAAGGAGAATATATTGCTCTACTTCCCTTTTTGTTCGAAATACAGTACTATGACATCATAATGTCAATGCCTATTGGGTTCATTTAAATAAGAATTATTCTGCTGGTTCACTCTGCTGGAAAAACAGTATTATGAAATCATAATGTCATTGCCTATTGGCTTCAGCTAAAAGAAAATGATTGCTCTAGTTTCCTTCTTGCTAGAGACAGTACTATCCCATCATAATGTCAATGCCTTATGGCTTCTGGTATACAAAAATTACTGATCTGGTTTCCTTCTTAGACTGGGACACATTATGACATCAAAATGCCATTGCCTATTGGCTTCATATAAAGAAGAATATATTGCTCTGCTTTCCGTCTCCTACGAAATATAGTACTATGACATCATAATGTGAATGCCTATTGGATTCATTTAAATTAGAATTATTCTGCTGGTTCACTGTGCTGGAAACACAGTATTATGGCCTCATAATGTAAATGCCTATTGGTTTCAGGTAAAAGAAAATTATTGCTCTAGTTTCCTTCTTGCTCAAAACAGTACTATGACATCATAATGTCAATGCCTATTGGATTGAATTAAATTAGAATTATTCTAGTGGTTTACTGTGCTGGAAACACAGTATTATGACATCAAAATGTCAATGGCTATTGGCTTCAGCTGAAATAAATTATTGCTCTAGTTTCCTTCTTGCTCAAGACAGTACTATGACATAATAATGTCAATGCCTATTAGATTCATATACAGGAGAATTATTGTTCTGGTTTACTGTGTTCGGAAACAAAGTATTATGACATCATAATGTCAATGCCTATTAGCTTCAGCTAAAAGAAAATGATTACTATAGTTTCCTTATTGCGAGAGACAGTACTATGACATCATAGTGTCAATGCCTAATGGCTTCAGGTATAGAAGAATTACTGATCTGGTTTCCTTCTTAGTCTGTGATACAGCATTATGACATAATAATGCCATTGCCTCTTGGCTTCATATAAAGGAGAATATATTGCTCTACTTTTCTTCTTCTTCAAAATACAATACTATGATATCATAATGTCAATGCCTATTGGATTCATTTAAATTAAAATTATTCTGCTGGTTCTCTGTGCTGGAAACACAGTATTATAACAATATAATGTCAATCCCTATTGGCTTCAGCTAAACGAAAATGATTGCTCTAGTTTCCTTCTTGCTAGAGACAGTACTATGACATCATATTGTCAATGCCTTATGGCCTGTGGTATACAAGAATTACTGATCTGGTTTCCTTCTTAGTCTGGGACATATTATGACATCAAAATGCCATTGCCTATTGGCTTTATATGAAGTAGAATATATTGCTCTGCTTTCCTTCTTGTTTCTAAATACAGAACTACGACATCATAAAGTTAATGTCTATTGAATTCATTTAAATTAGAATTATTCTGCTGGTTCTCTGTGTTGGAAACACGGTTTTATGACCTCATAATGTAAATGCCTATTAGTTTCAGCTAAAAGAAAATTATTGCTCTAGTTTCCTTCTTGCTCAAGACAGTGCTATGTCATCATAATATCAATGTCTATTGGATTAATTTAAATTAGAATTATTCTGGTGTTTCACTGTGCTGGAAACACAGTATTATGACATCATAATGTCAATGGCTATTGGCTTCAGCTAAAATAAAATTATTGCTCTAGTTTCCTTCTTGCTCCAGACAGTACCGACATCATAATGTCAATGCCTATTGGATTCATTTAAATTAGAATTATTCTGGTGTTTCACTGTGCTGGAAATATAGTATTATGACATCAAAATGTCAATGGCTATTGGCTTCAGCTAAAATAAAATTATTGCTCTAGTTTCCTTCTTGCTCAAGACAGTACTATGACATCATAATGTCAATGCCTATTAGATTCATATACAGGAGAATTATTGTTCTGGTTTACTGTGTTCGGAAACAAAGTATTATGGCATCATAATGTCAATGCCTATTAGCTTCAGCTATAAGAAAATGATTACTATAGTTTCCTTATTGATAGAGACAGTACTATGACATCATAGTGTCAATGCCTAATGGCTTCAGGTATAGAATAATTACTGATCTGGTTTCCTTCTTAGTCTGTGATACAGCATTATGACATCATAATGCCATTGCCTCTTGGCTTCATATAAAGGAGAATATATTGCTCTACTTTTCTTCTTCTTCAAAATACAGTACTATGTCATCATAATGTCAATGCCTATTGGATTCATTTAAATTAGAATTATTCTGCTGGTTCACTGTGCTGGAAACACAGTATTATAACAATATAATGTTAATCCCTATTGGCTTCAGCTAAACGAAAATGATTGCTCTAGTTTCCTTCTTGCTAGAAACAGTACTATGATATCATAATGTCAATGCCTTATGGGTTCTGGTATACAAGAATTACTGATCTGGTTTCCTTCTTAGTCTGGGACATATTATGACATCAAAATACCATTGCCTAATGGCTTCATATAAAGCAGAATATATTGTTCTCCTTTCCTTCTTGTTTCTAAATACAGATCTACGACATCATAAAGTTAATGTCTATTGAATTCATTTAAATTAGAATTATTCTGCTGGTTCTCTGTGTTGGAAACACAGTTTTATGATCTGATAATGTAAATACCTATTGGTTTCAGCTAAAAGAAAATTATTGCTCTAGTTTCCTTCTTGCTCAAGACAGTACTATGACATCATAATATCAATGTCTACTGGATTCATATAAATTAGAATTATTCTGGTGTTTCACTGTGCTGGAAACACAGTATTATGACATCATAATGTCAATGGGTATTGGCTTCAGCTAAAGGAAAATGATTGCTCTAGTTTCCTTCTTGCTAGAGACAGTACTATGACATCATAATGTCAATGCCTTATGGCTTCTGGTATACAAAAACTCCTGATCTGGTTTCCTTCTTAGTCTGGGACACATTATGACATCAAAATGCCATTGCCTATTGGCGTCATATAAAGCAGAATATATTGCTCTGCTTTCCGTCTTCTACGAAATACAGTACTATGACATCATAATGTCAATGCCTATTGGATTCATTTAAATTAGAATTATTCTGCTGGTTCAATGTTCTGGAAACACAGTGTTATGGTCTCATAATGTAAATGCCTATTGGTTTCAGGTAAAGGAAAATTTTTGCTCTAGTTTCCTTCTTGCTCTAGACAGTACTATGACATCATAATGTCAATGCCTATTGGATTGAATTAAATTAGAATTATTCTGGTGGTTCGCTGTGTCGGAAACACAGTATTATGACATCAAAATGTGAATGGCTATTGGCTTCAGCTGAAGTAAAATTATTGCTCTAGTTCAAGACAGTACTATGACATCATAATGTCAATGCCTATTAGATTCATATACAGGAGAATTATTGTCCTGGTTTACTGTGTTCGGACACAAAGTATTATGACATCATAATGTCAATGCCTATTAGCTTCAGCTAAAAGAAAATGATTACTATAATTTCCTTATTGCTAGAGATAGTACTATGACATCATAGTGTCAATGCCTAGTGGCTTCAGGTATAGAAGAATTACTGATCTGGTTTCCTTCTTTGTCTGTGACACAGCATTATGACATCATAATGCCACTGCCTATTGGCTTTATATAAAGGAGAATATATTGCTCTACTTCCCTTTGTGTTCGAAATACAGTACTATGACATCATAATGTCAATGCCTATTGGGTTCATTTAAATAAGAATTATTCTGCTGGTTCATTGTGCTGGAAACACAGTATTATGAAATCATAATGTCATTGCCTATTGGCTTCAGCTAAAAGAAAATGATTGCTCTAGTTTCCTTCTTGCTAGAGACAGTACTATGACATCATAATGTCAATGCCTTATGGCTTCTGGTATACAATAAGTACTGATCTGGTTTCCTTCTTAGTCTGGGAGACATTATGACATCAAAATGCCACTGCCTATTGGCTTCATATCAATCAGAATATATTGCTCTGCTTTCCGTCTTCTACGAAATACAGTACTATGACATCATAATGTCAATGCCTATTGGATTCATTTAAATTAGAATTATTCTGCTGGTTCACTGTCCTGGAAACACAGTATTATGGCCTCATAATGTAAATGCCTATTGGTTTCAGGTAAAAGAAAATTATTGCTCTAGTTTCCTTCTTGCTCAAGACAGTACTATGACATCATAATGTCAATGCCTATTAGATTCATATACAGGAGAATTATTGTTCTAGTTTACTGTGTTCGGAAAGAAAGTATTATGACATCATAATGTCAATGCCTATTAGCTTCAGCTAAAAGAAAATGATTACTATAGTTTCCTTAATGATAGAGACAGTACTATGACATCATAGTGTCAATGCCTAATGGCTTCAGGTATAGAAGAATTACTGATCAGGTTTTCTTCTTAGTCTGTGATACAGCATTATGACATCATAATGCCATTGCCTCTTGCGTTCATATAAAGGAGAATATATTGCTCTACTTTTCTTCTTCTTCAAAATATAGTACTATGACATCATAATGTCAATGCCTATTGGATTCATTTAAATTCGAATTATTCTGCTGCTTCACTGTGCTGGAAACACAGTATTATAACAATATAATGTCAATCCCTATTGGCTTCAGCTAAACGAAAATGATTGCTCTAGTTTCCTTCTTGCTAGAGACAGTACTATGACATCATAATGTCAATGCCTTATGGCCTGTGGTATACAAGAATTACTGATCTGGTTTCCTTCTTAGTCTGGGACATATTATGACATCAAAATGCCATTGCCTATTTGCTTCATATAAAGCAGAATATATTGCTCTGCTTTCATTCTTGTTTCTAAATACAGAACTACGACATCATAAAGTTAATGTCTATTGAATTCATTTAAATTAGAATTATTCTGCTGGTTCTCTGTGTTGGAAACATGGTTTTATGACATCATAATGCCACTGTCTATTGGCTTTATATAAAGGAGAATATATTGCTCTACTTCCCTTTTTGTTCGAAATACAGTACTATGACATCATAATGTCAATGCCTGTTGGATTCATTTAAATTAGAATTATTCTGCTGGTTCACTGTGGTGGAAACACAGTATTATGGCCTCATAATATAAATGCCTATTGGTTTCAGGTAAAAGAAAATTATTGCTCTAGTTTCCTTCTTGCTGAAGACAGTACTATGACATCATAATGTCAATGCCTATTGGATTGAATTAAATTAGAATTATTCTGGTGGTTCACTGTGCTGGAAACACAGTATTATGACATCAAAATGTCAATGGCTATTGGCTTCAGCTATAATAAATTATTGCTCTAGTTTCCTTCTTGCTCAAGACAGTACTATGACATCATAATGTCAATGCCTATTAGATTCATATACAGGAGAATTATTGTTCTGGTTTACTGTGTTCGGAAACAAAGTATTATGACATCATAATGTCAATGCCTATTAGCTTCTGCTAAAAGAAAATGATTGCTCTAGTTTCTTTCTTGCTAGAGACAGTACTATGACATCATAATGTCAATGCCTAGTGGCTTCAGGTATAGAAGAATTACTGATCTGGTTTCCGTCTTAGTCTGTGACACAGCATTATGACATCATAATGCCACTGCCTATTGGCTTTATATAAAGGAGAATATATTGCTCTACTTCCCTTTTTGTTCGAAATACAGTACTATGACATCATAATGTCAATGCCTATTGGGTTCTTTTAAATAAGAATTATTCTGCTGGTTCACTGTGCTGGAAACACAGTATTATGAAATCATAATGTCATTGCCTATTGGCTTCAGCTAAAAGAAAATGATTGCTCTAGTTTCCTTCTTGCTAGAGACAGTACTATGCCATCATAATGTCAATGCCTTATGGCTTCTGGTATACAAAAATTACTGATCTGGTTTCCTTCTTAGTCTGGGATATATTATGACATAAAAATGCCATTGCCTATTGGCTTTATATAAAGCAGAATATATTGCTCTGCTTTCCTTCTTGTTTCTAAATACAGAACTACGACATCATAAAGTTAATGTCCATTGAATTCATTTAAATTAGAATTATTCTGCTGGTTCTCTGTGTTGGAAACACGGTTTTATGACCTCATAATGTAAATGCCTATTAGTTTCAGCTAAAAGAAAATTATTGCTCTAGTTTCCTTCTTGCTCCAGACAATACTGACATCATAATGTCAATGCCTATTGGATTCATTTAAATTAGAATTATTCTGGTGTTTCACTGTGCTGGAAACACAGTATTATGACGTCATAATGTCAATGGCTATTGGCTTCAGCTAATGGAAAATGATTGCTCTAGTTTCCTTCTTGCTAGAGACAGTACTATGACATCATAATGTCAATGCCTATTAGATTCATATACAGGACAATTATTGTTCTGGTTTACTGTGTCCGGAAACAAAGTATTATGACATCATAATGTAAATGCCTATTAGTTTCAGCTAAATGAAAAGTATTACTATAATTTCCTTATTGCTAGAGATAGTACTATGACATCATAGTGTCAATGCCTAGTGGCTTCAGGTATAGAAGAATTACTGATCTGGTTTCCTTCGTAGTCTGTGACACAGCATTATGACATCATAATGCCACTGCCTATTGGCTTTATATAAAGGAGAATATATTTCTCTACTTCCCTTTTTGTTCGAAATACAGTACTATGACATCATAATGTCAATGCCTATTGGGTTAATTTAAATAAGAATTATTCTACTGGTTTACTGTGCTGGAAAGACAGTATTATGAAATCATAATGTCATTGTCTATTGGCTTCAGCTAAAAGAAAATGATTGCTCTAGTTTCCTTCTTGCTAGAGACAGTACTATGCCATCATAATGTCAATGCCTAGTGGCTTCCGGTATAGAAGAATTACTGATCTGGTTCCCTTCTTAGTCTGTGACACAGCATTATGACATCATAATGCCACTGCCTATTGGCTTTATATAAAGGAGAATATATTGCTCTACTTCCCTTTTTGTTCGAAATACAGTACTATGACATCATTATGTCAATGCCTATTGGATTCATTTAAATTAGAATTATTCTGCTGGTTCACTGTGCTGGAAACACAGTATTATAACAATATAATGTCAATCCCTATTGGCTTCAGCTAAACGAAAATGATTGCTCTAGTTTCCTTCTTGCTAGAAACAGTACTATGACATCATAATGTCAATGCCTTATGGCTTCTGGTATATAAGAATTACTGATCTGGTTTCCTTCTTACACTGGGATATATTATGACATCAAAATGCCATTGCCTAATGGCTTCAGATAAAGCAGAATATATTGCTCTGCTTTCCTTCTTGTTTCTAAATACAGAACTACGACATCATAAAGTTAATGTCTATTGAATTCATTTAAATTAGAATTATTCTGCTGGTTCTCTGTGTTGGAAACACAGTTTTATGATCTCATAATGTAAATGCCTATTGGTTTCAGCTAAAAGAAAATTAGTGCTCTAGTTTCCTTCTTGCTCAAGACAGTACTATGAGATCATAATGTCAATGTCTATTGGATTCATTTAAATTAGAATTATTCTGGTGTTTCACGGTGCTGGAAACACAGTATTATGACATCATAATGTCAATGGCTATTGGCTTCAGCTAAAGGAAAATGATTGCTCTAGTTTCCTTCTTGCTAGAGATAGTACTATGACATCATAATGTCAATGCCTATTAGATTCATATACAGGAGAATTATTGTTCTGGTTTACTGTGTCCGGAAACAAAGTATTATGACATCATAATGTCAATGCCTATTAGCTTCAGCTAAATGAAAATTATTACTATAATTTAGTTATTGCTAGAGATAGTACTATGACATCATAGTGTCAATGCCTAGTGGCTTCAGGTATAGAAGAATTACTGATCTGGTTTCCTTCTTAGTCTGTGACACAGCATTATGACATCATAATGCCACTGCCTATTGGCTTTATATAAAGGAGAATATATTGCTCTACTTCCCTTTTTGTTCGAAATACAGTACTATAACATCATTATGTCAATGCCTATTGGGTTCATTTAAATACAAATTATTCTGCTGGTTCACTGTGCTGGAAACACAGTATTATAACAATATAATGTCAATCCCTATTGGCTTCAGCTAAACGAAAATGATTGCTCTAGTTTCCTTCTTGCTAGCGACAGTACTATGATATCATAATGTCATTGCCTTATGGCTTCTGGTATACAAGAATTACTGATCTGGTTTCCTTCTTAGTCTGGGACATATTATGACATCAAAATGCCATTGCCTATTGGCTTCATATAAAGCAGAATATATTGCTCTGCTTTCCTTCTTGTTTCTAAATACAGATCCACGACATCATAAAGTTAATGTCTATTGAATTTATTTAAATTAGAATTATTCTGCTGGTTCTCTGTGTTGGAAACACGGTTTTATGACCTCATAATGTAAATGCCTATTAGTTTCAGCTAAAAGAAAATTATTGCTCTAGTTTCCTTCTTGCTCAAGACAGTACTATGAGATCATAATGTCAATGTCTATTGGATTCATTTCAATTAGAATTATTCTGGTGTTTCACTGTGCTGAAAACACAGTATTATGACATCATAATGTCAATGGCTATTGGCTTCAGCTAAAGGAAAATGATTGCTCTAGTTTCCTTCTTGCTAGAGATAGTGCTATGACATCATAATGTCAATGCCTATTAGATTCATATACAGGAGAATTATTGTTCCGGTTTACTGTGTCCAGAAACAAAGTATTATGACATCATAATGTCAATGTCTATTAGCTTCAGCTAAAGTAAAATTATTACTATAAGTTCCTTATTGCTAGAGATAGTACTATGGCATCATAGTGTCAATGCCTAGTGGCTTCAGGTATAGAAGAATTACTGATCTGGTTTCCGTCTTAGTCTGTGACACAGCATTATGACATCATAATGCCACTGCCTATTGGCTTTATATAAAGGAGAATATATTGCTCTACTTCCCTTTTTGTTCGAAATACAGTACTATGACATCATAATGTCAATGCCTATTTGGTTAGTTTAAATAAGAATTATTCTGCTGGTTCACTGTGCTGGAAACACAGTATTATTAAATCATAATGTCATTGCCTATTGGCTTCAGCTAAAAGAAAATGGTTGCTCTAGTTTCCTTCTTGCTAAAGACAGTACTATGCCATGATAATGTCAATGCCTTATGGCTTCTGGTATACAAGAATTACTGATCTGGTTTCCTTCTTAGTCTGGGATATATTATGACATCAAAATGCCATTGCCTATTGGCTTCATATAAAACAGAGTATATTGCTCTGCTTTCCTTCTTGTTTCTAAATACAGAACTACGACATCATAAAGTTAATGTCTATTGAATTCATTTAAATTAGAATTATTCTGCTGGTTCTCTGTGTTGGAAACATGGTTTTATGACCTCATAATGTAAATGCCTATTAGTTTCAGCTAAAAGAAAATTATTGCTCTAGTTTGTTTCTTGCTCAAGACGGTACTATGACATCATAATGTCAATGCCTATTGGATTCATTTAAATTAGAATTATTCTGGTGTTTCACTGTTGTGGAAACACAGTATTATGACATCATAATGTCAATGGCTATTGGCTTCAGCTAAAATAAAATTATTGCTGTAGTTTCCTTCTTGCTCAAGACAGTAATATGACATAATAGTGTCAATGCCTAGTGGCTTCAGGTATAGTAGAATTACTGATCTGGTTTCCTTCTTAGTCTGTGACACAGCATTATGACATGATAATGCCACTGCCTATTGGCTTTATATAAAGAAGAATATATTGCTCTACTTCCCTTTTTGTTCGAAATACAGTACTATGACATCATAATGTCAATGTCTATTGGGTTCATTTAAATAAGAATTATTCTGCTGGCTCACTGTGGTGGAAACACAGTATTATGAAATCATAATGTCATTGCATATTGGCTTCAGCTGAAAGAAAATGATTGCTCTAGTTTCCTTCTTGCTAGAGACAGTACTATGCCATCATAATGTCAATGCCTTATAGCTTCTGGTATACAAGAATTACTGATCTGGTTTCCTTCTTAGTCTGGGACACATTATGACATCAAAATCCCATTGCCTATTAGCTTCATATAAAGCAGAATATATTGCTCTGCTTTCCGTCTTCTACGAAATACAGTACTATAACGTCATAATGTCAATGACTATTGGATTCATTTAAATTAGAATTATTCTGCTGGTTCACTGTTCTGGAAACACAGTATTATGGCCTCATAATATAAATGCCTATTGGTTTCAGATAAAAGAAAATTATTGCTCTAGTTTCCTTCTTGCTCAAGACAGTACTATGATATCATAATGTCAATGCCTATTGGATTCATTTAAATTAGAAATATTCTGATGTTTCACTGTGCTGGAAACACAGTATTATGACATCATAATTTCAATGGCTGTTGGCTTCAGCTAAAATAAAATTATTGCTCTAGTTTCCTTCTTCCTGAAGACAGTACTGTGACATCATAATGTCAATGCCTATTAGATTAATATACAGGAGAATTATTGTTCTGGTTTACTGTGTCCGGAAACAAAGTATTATGACATCATAATGTCAATGCCTATTAGCTTCAGCTAAATGAAAATTATTACTATAATTTCCTTATTGCTAGAGATAGTACTATGACATCATAGTGTCAATGCTAGTGGCTTCAGGTATAGAAGAATTACTGATCTGCTTTCTTTCTTAATCTGTGACACAGCATTCTGACATCATAATGCCACTGCCTATTGGCTTTATATAAAGGAGAATATATTGCTCTACTTCCCTTTTTGTTCGAAATACAGTACTATGACATCATAATGTCAATGCCTATTGGGTTCATTTAAATAAGAATTATTCTGCTGGTTCACTGTGCTGGACACACAGTATTATGAAATCATAATGTCATTGCCTATTGGCTTCAGCTAAAAGAAAATGATTGCTCTAGGTTCCTTCTTGCTAGAGACAGTACTATGACATCAGAATGTCAATGCCTTATGGCTTCAGGTATACAAGAATTACTTATCTGGTCTTCTTTTAGCCTGGGACACATTATGACATCAAAATCCCATTGCCTATTGGCTTCATATAAAGGAGAATATATTGCTCTGCTTTCCTTCTTCTTCGAAATACAGTAATATGACATCATAATGTCAATGCCCTTTGGATTCATTTAAATTAGAATTTTTCTGCTGGTTCACTGTGTTGGAAACATAGTATTATGATCTCATAATGTAAACGCCTATTGGCTTCAGCTAAAAGAAAATTATTGCTCTATTTTACTTCTTGTTCAAGACAGTACTATGACATCACAATGTCAATGCCTATTAGATTCATTTAAATTAGAATTATTCTGCAGGTTCACTGTTCTGGAAACACAGTATTATGACATCATAATGTCAATGGCTATTGGCTTCAGCTAAAATAACATTTTGATCTAGTTTCCTTCTTCCTTAAGACAGTACTATGACATCATAATGTCAATGCCTATTGGATTCATATACAGGAGAATTATTGATCTGGTTCACTGTGTTAGGAAGTAAAGTATTATGACATCATAATGTCAATGCCTATTAGCTTCAGCTAAAAGAAAATTATTACTATAGTTTCCTTATTGCTAGAGACAGTACTATGACATCATAGTGTCAATGACTAATGGCTTCAGATATAGAAGAATTACTGATCTGGTTTCCTTCTTAGTCTGTGACACAGCATTATGACATCATAATGCTATTGCCTATTGGCTTCATATAAAGGAGAATATATTGCTCTACTTTTCTTCTTGTTCGAAATACAGTACTATGACATCATAATGTCAATGCCTATTGGATTCATTTAAATTAGAATTATTCTGCTGGTTCACTGTGCTGGAAACACTGTATTATGACAATATAATGTCAATGCCTATGGGCTTCAGCTAATAGAAAATGATTGCTCTAGTTTCCTTCTTGCTACAGACAGCACTATGACATCATAATGTCAATGCCTTATGGCTTCTGGTATACAAAAATTACTGATATGGTTTCCTTCTTAGCCTGGGACACATTATGTCATCAAAATTTCATTGCCTATTGGCTTCATATGAAGCAGAATATATTGCTCTGCTTTTCGTCTTCTATGAAATACAGTACTATGACATCATAATGTTAATGTCTATTGGATTCATTTAAATTAGAATTATTCTGCTGGTTCACTGTGCTGGAAACAGTATTATGGCCTCATGATGTAAATGCCTATTGGTTTCAGCTAAAAGAAAATTATTGCTCTAGTTTCCTTCTTGCCCAAGATAGTACTATGACATCTTAATATCAATGCCTATTGGATTAATTTAAAGGAGAATTATTGTGCTGGTTCACTGTGTTGTAAACATAGTATTATGACATCATAATGTAAATGCCTATTGGCTTCAGCTAAAAGAAAATTATTGATTTAGTTTCCTTCTCCCTCGAGACTGTACTATGACATCATAATGTCAATGCCTATTGAATTAATTTACAGGACAATTATTGTTCTTGTTCACTGTGTTATGAAACACAGTATTATGACTTCATAATGTCACTGCCTATTGGCTTCAGCTAAAAGAAAATTATTGCTCTAATTTCCTTCTTGCTAGAGACAGTACTATGACATCATAATGTCAATGCCTTATGGCTTCAGGTATACAAGAATTACTGATCTGGTTTCCTTCTTAGTCTGGGACACAACATTATGACATCATAATGCCATTGCCTATTGGCTTTATATAAACGAGAATATATTGCTCTGCTTTCGTTCTTCTTTGAAATACAGTACTATGATATCATAATGTCAATGCCTATTGGATTCATTTACAGGAGAATTATTGTTCTGGTTCACTATGTTAGGAAACACAGTATTATGATATTATAATGTCACTGCTTATTAGCTTCAGCTAAAAGAAAATTATTACTATAGTTTCCTTCTTGCTCGACACAGTACTATGACATCATAATGTCAATGCCTAATGGCTTCAGGTATAGAAGAATTACTGATCTGGTTTCTTTCTTTGTCTGGGACACAGCATTATGATATTATAATGCCATTGCCTATCGGCTTCATATAAAGGAGAATATATTGCTCTGCTTTCCATCTTGTTCGAAATACAGTACTATGACATCATAATATCAATGCCTATTGGATTCATTTAAATTAGAATTATTCTGCTTGTTCACTGTTTTGGAAACACGGTATTATAACCTCATAATGTAAATCCCTATTGGCTTCAGCTAAAAGAAAATTATTGCTCTAGTTTCCTTGTTGCTCGAGACAGTACTATGACATCATAATGTCAATGCCTATTGGATTCATTTACAGGAGAATTATTGTTCTGGTTCACTGTGTTAGGAAACACTGTATTATGACATCATAATGTCAATGTCTATTGGCTGCAGCTATAAGAAAATTATGGCTCTAGTTTCCTTCTTGCTCTAGACAGTACTATGACATCATAATGTCAATGCCTAATGGCTTCAGGTATAGAAGAATTACTGATCTGGTTTTCTTCTTAGTCTGGAACACAGTTTTATGACATAATAATGGCATTTCCTATTAGCTTCATATAAAGGAGAATATATTGTTCTGCTTTCCTTCTGGTTCAAAATACAGTACTATGACATCATAATGTCAATGCCTATTGGATTCATTTAAATTAGAATTTTTCTGCATGTTTACTGTGTTGGAAACACAGTAGTATGACCTCATAATGTAAATGCCTATTGTCGTCATCTAAAAGAAAATTATTGCTCTAGTTTCCTTCTTGCTAGAGACAGTACTATGACATCATAATGTCAGTGACTTATGGCTTCACGTATACAAGAATTACTGATCTGTTTTCATTCTTAGTCTGGGACACAACATTATGACATCATAATGCCATTGCCTATTGGCTTCATATAAAAGTGAATATATTGCTCTGCTTTCCTTCGTCTTTGAAATACAGTACTTTATCATTATAATGTCAATGCCTATTGGATTCATTTAAAGGGATAGTAATAGTTCGTTTTATCTTTATTGTATATTGTAGGCATTAAAAAAACATGAAGAACGATAGTCTTATCTCTCAAACTTTTATGGTTTAATAGATATTCACAAGCAAAGTTTCCCCCTCCTGCCCCTTTTTCCTAGTGTAAGCCATCTCTTCTCAGATGTGAATCTGGTTGTAAGACCAGACAGATAACAGCAGGTGACAATCTTCTTTGTATGAAAACAATGAAAGCCCTTCTCCCATTGACAAGTTTTTCAGCTTTTTCCCTTATCTTAATTGAAGATTGTCCCTCTCTGCAGTCTACCTGGGCACATCCCTTCTGATCTGGTTGAACAGGGGGGTGATACTTTGCTTGTGAATATCTCTTAAACCATAAAGGTTTGAGAAATAAGACCTATATCATTCTTCATGTTTTTTTATTGCCTACAAACTAAAATAAAGATAAAATTAAGTATTACTATCAGTTTAAATTAGAATTATTCTGCTGGTTCACTGTTTTGCAAACAGTATTTTGACCTCATAATGTAACTGTCTATTGGCTTCAGCTAATAGAAAATTATTGCTCTAGTTTCCTTCTTGCTCAAGACAGTACTATGACGTTATAATGTCAATGCTTATTGTATTCATTTCAATTAAAATTATTCTGTTGGTTCAGTGTGCTAGAAACACAGTTTTATGACATCATAATGCAATTGGATATTGGCTTCATCTAAAAGAAAATTATTGCTCCAGTTTCCTTCTTGCTCAAGACAGTACTATGACATCATAATGTCAATGCCCTTTGGATTAATTTACATGAGAATTATTGTTCTGGTTCACTGTGTTAGGAAACACAGAATTATGACATTATCATGTCAATGCTTATTGGTTTCAACTAAAGGAGAAGATATTGCTCTGCTATCCTTCTTATTCGAAATACAGTACTACAACATCATAAAGTCAATGCGTATAAGGTTCATTTAAATTAGAATTATTCTGCTAGTTCACTGTGTTGGAAACACAGTATTATGACCTCATAATGTAAATGCCTATTGGCTTCAGCTAAAAGAAAATTATTGCTCTAGTTTCCATCTTGCTCAAGACAGTACTATGACATCATAATGTCAATGCCTATTGTATTCATTTAAATTACAATTATTCTGCTGGTTCACTGTGCTGGAAACACAGTATTATGACATTATAATATCAATGGCTATTGGCTTCAGCTAAAATAAAATTATTGCTTTAGTTTTCTTCCTGCTCGAGACAGTACTATGACATCATAATGTCAATGCCAAATGGCTTCAGGTATAGAAGAATTACTTATCTGGTTTCCTTCTTTGTCTGTGTAAGCTTTGCTTACCTCGCCGACCGCCAGACGTGTGTGCGGCCGGTTCGTGCGGCTCTCATTGATGGAGGACCGGTGCGCTCTGGCGTCCTTCCAGGGGACCGTCCTCCTCGTTGCTCCCTCTGGCGGCTCCAGCCGCATCTGAATCAAGCGCGCGTCTCAGGGATTCCCTGATGACGTAGCGACCTGGTTCTTAAAGTTACAGCGCCCGTTCTGCTCCACCTCTAGGGATGGAGGAATTAGGTTAAAAACTGCCTGTACACCACTTCAGTTGCCCGTTCGTGGTGTTCCAGTGCAGTTGTACTTTTGGACTCTGTGTGCGATCCGGTTTTGTCTGACTATCCGTTCTAGTGTTGACCTGTGGCTCTGTCTGACTACCCGCTCTGTGTATGACCCTTGGCCAGTCTGACATCCAATCTGGTGCAAACCTGCGGCTCTAGCTGACTAACTTTACCGTGTATGACCTTTGGCTTGTCTGACCATCCGTTCTGGTGTTGACCTGTGGCTCTGTCTGACTACCTGCTCCGTGTATGACCCTTGGCTTGTCTGACATCCAATCTGGTGCAAACCTGCAGCTCTGGCTGACTAACTATCCTGTGTATGACCTTAGGCTTGGCTGAGTATCCGTTCTGGTGTTGACCTGTGGCTCTGTCTGACTACCTGCTCCGTGTATGACCCTTGGCTTGTCTAACACCCAATCTGGTGCAAACCTGCAGCTCTGGCTGACCAAGCATCCCGTGTTTGCTCCGGTGTGTATGACCATCACTTTGACATAGCCCGGGATTGTTCACTGCGCATCCAGCATACAAACACTCCAGTGGATAACCTAGGGTTGTCCTTGGTAGCTTGGCGGACTTCCTCTAGCCTTTGTACCTCTGCGGCTTCCAGGTGCAGACCTGTAGTGCAACTGGTCTATTTGGTATGTTGTCTTTACAGGTGGAAACCTGAAATATCCTCCATATGCATTTGGTCTCTGTATCCGTTGTCCATACAGGTGTGTACCTGTAGTGTCCTCAGGTACGGACCTGAGTCTTCCTTCCTCTGCCGGCTGGATTCCGTCAGTACCATTGCACCAACTGGATGCATCCTGAAGTCCTCTCCTTCCTGTGTTTTGTGCTGTTTCCATTGTCCTGTCATGTTGCTAAATAAAGATTGTGTTACCTAAGTACTGGTCCATTCTTGTTATTGAATCCGTGACAGTCTGGGACACAGGTTTATGAAATCATAATGCCATTGCCTATTGGCTTCATATAAAGGAGACTATATTGCTCTGCTTTCCTTCTTGTTCGAAATACAGTACTACAACATCATAAAGTCAATGCCTATTGGATTCATTTAAATTAGAATTATTCTGCTGGTTCACTGTGTTGGAAACACAGTATTATGACCTCATAATGTAAATGCCTATTGGCTCCAGCTAAAAGAAAATTATTGCTCTAGTTTCCTTCTTGCTCGAGACAGTACTATGACATCATAATGTCAATGCCTAATGGCTTCAGGTATAGAAGAATTACTGATCTGGTTTCCTTCTCAGTCTGGTACACAGTATTATGACATCATAATGCCTTTGCCTGTTGGTTTCATATAAAAGAGAATATATTGCTCTGCTTTCCTTCGTATTCGAAATACAGTACTATGACATCATAATGTCAATGCCTATTGGCTTCAGCTAAAATAAATTATTGCTCAAGTTTCCTTCTTGCTCAAGACAGTACTATGACATCATAATGTCAATGCATATTGGATTCATTTACAGGAGAATTATTGTTCTGGTTCACTGTGTTAGGAAATGGTATTATGGTATCATAATATCAATGAATACTGGCTTCAGCTAAAAGAAAATTTTTGCTCTAGTTTCCTTCTTGCTCGAGACCATACTATGACATCATAATGTCAATGCCTAATGGCTTCAGGTATAGAAGAATTACTGATGTGGTTTCTTTCTTAGTCTGGGACACAACATTATGAGATTATAATGTCATTGCCTATTGGCTTCATGTAAAGGAGAATATATTGCTCTGCTTTCCCTCTTGTTCGAAATACAGAACTATGTGTCACGGTTTTACTGAACACTCAGACAATTTGGTAAGATAAAACAATGAAGCTTTATTAAACAGTATAAAGCACAACAAGACCCTACACGGGTCCAGACTATACACAGAGGACAGATATATGGTCTGACACAGGTCAGGGCAATACAGTTGACACAATATGCAAATGTGACTGGAACGTAGACAGGAATGGAACCTCAGCAGTACAGAACCGGAAAGACCCTAGGAGGGAACTATACTGCAGGGCAGGCACCTCAGTGTAGGGAGGTGAATAGGCTCTACCGGCCTTACCTATAACCAGGTAAGGCAGCCTAGTAACTGTGTCAGTAAGGAATAGAGGAGGCTCTACCGGCCTTACCTATAACCGGGTAAGGCAGCCTAGTAACTGGTGTCAATAAGGAATAGAGGAGGCTCTACCGGCCTTACCTATAACTGGGTAAGGCAGCCTAGGAGTAGCACAAACGGAGATAGCAAAATATACGACTGACAGGAGGTAGTACCACTAGTGACCTGGAGGACACAGGCTGTAGAGCACTTAACGGAGGCTGCAATGAGGCACAGGCTTGGAGTAGCGCAACCGGAGGCAACAGTAGGAGCAGACTGACAAGTGGTAACACCACTAGTGACCGGAGGGCAAAGGCTGTATAGCACGTAACGGAGGCTGCAGTGAGGCACAGGCTTGGAGTAGCGCAACCGGAGGCAACAGTAGGAGCAGACTGACAAGTGGTAACATCGCTAGTGACCGGAGGGCACAGGCTGAGAGGAGTGCAACCGGAGGCAACAGTTAGGAGCAGACTGACAAGCGGTAACACCGCTACCGGAGGGCACAGGCCGTATAGCATGTAACGGAGGCTGCAATGAGGCACAGGCTGAGAGTAAGCGCAACCGGAGGCAACAGAGAAACACCGACTGGCAGCTACCGTAGAGGCAAGGCGTAGGGCACAGAAGGGACAATGGAAGCACTAGCGACAATAGGACTCTAGGCTGAATAGCCAAAGCCAAAATCGGTACACAGAGAATGGTAGTCCGCCAAAGCTTGGATCGGTACACAGAGAGCGGTAGTCATCAAAAGCCTGGATCAGTACACAGAGAGCGGTAGTCAGCCAAACCTGGATCGGTACACAGAGAGTGGTAGTCAGCCAAAGCCTGGATCCATACACAGAGAGCGGTAGTCAGCTAAGGCCTGGATCAGTACACTGAGCGCAGAGACAGGAGCAAGATCAGACGAAACCGGATCATACACGGAACTGGAACACAGACACAAACATCGGGTCAGGAACACCACGAAAGGGCACCAGCCTAGTGACAGGAGGGCGTATATAAAGGCAAGCCCTGGGAGGGGCTAGCCAGCCAGAACCAATAAGAGGCAGCCAAGACAAACCCGGAAGTAGGAATGTCGCATAGTGAATCACGGGCAAAGTGATACTATGACATCATAATGTCAATGCCTATTGGATTCATTTAAATTAGAATTATTCTGCTGGTTCACTTTGTTGAGAACAAAGTATTATGACCTCATAATGTAAATGCCTATTGGCTTCATCTAAAAGAAAATTATTGCTCTAGTTTCCTTCTTGCTCAAGACAGTACTATGACATCATAATGTCAATGCCTTTTGGATTCATTTACAGGAGAATTATTGTTCTGGTTCACTGTGTTAGGAAACAAAGTATTATGACATTATAATGTCAATGCCTATTGGCTTCAACTAAAGGAGAATATATTGCTCTGCTTTCCTTCTTGTTCAAAATACAGTACTACGACATCATAAAGTCAATGCCTATTGGATTCATTTAAATTAGAATTATTCTGCTGGTTCACTGTGTTGGAAACACAGTATTATGACCTCATAATGTAAATGCCTATTGGTTTCAGCTAAAAGAAAATTATTGCTCTAGTTTCCTTCTTGATCAAGACAGTACTATGACATCATAATGTCAATGCCTAATGGCTTCAGGTATAGAAGAATTACTGATCTGGTTTCCTCCTTAGTCTGGGACACAGCATTATGACATCATAATGCCATTGCCTATTGGCTTCATATAAAGGAGAATATATTGCTCAGCTTTCCTTCTTCTTCAAAATACATTACTATGACATCATAATGTCAATGCCTATTGGATTCATTTAAATTCAAATTTTTCTGCTTGTTCACTGTGTTGGAAAGACAGTATTATGACCTCATAATGTAAATGCCTATTGGCTTCAGCTAAAAGAAGATAATTGCTCTACTTTCCTTCTTTCTCAAGACTGTACTATGACATCATAATGTCAATGCCTAAGGTATAGAAGTATTGTCAATGCCTAAGGTATAGAAGTATTACTGATCTGGTTTCCTTCTTAGCCTGTGACACAGCGTTATGACATCATAATGCTATTGCCTACTGGCTTCCTATAAAGGAGAATATATTGCTCTGCTTTCCTTCTTATTTGATATACAGTACTATGACATCATAATGTCAATGCCTACTGGATTCATTTAAATTAGAATTATTCTGCTGGTTCACGAAACACAGTATTATGACCTCATAATGTAAATGCCTATTGGCTCCAGCTAAAAGAAAATTATTGCTCTAGTTTCCTTCTTCCTCAAGACAGTACTATGACATCATAATATCAATGCCTATTGGATTCATTAAAATTTAAATTATTCTGCTGGTTCACTGTGCTAGAAACACAGTATTATGACATCATAAAGTCAATGGCTATTGGCTTCAGCTAAAATAAAATTTTTGCTTGAGTTTCATTCTTGCTCAAGATAGTACTATGACATCATAATGTCAATGCCTATTGGATTCATTTAAATTAGAATTATTCTGCTGGTTCATTGTGTTAGGAAACACAGTATTATGACATCATAATGTCCATGCCTATTAACTTCAGCTAAAAGAAAATTATTGCTATAGTTTCCTTCTTGCTCAACAGTACTATGACATCATAATGTCAATGCCTAATGACTTCAGGTATAGGAGAATTACTGATCTGGTTTCCTTCTGCGTCTGGGACACAGCATTATGAGATCATAATGCCATTGCTTATTGGCTTCATATAAAGGAGAATATATTGCTCTGCTTTCCTTCTTGTTCTAAATACAGTACTATAACATCATAATGTCAATGCCAATTGGATTCATTTAGAGGAGAATTATTGTGCTGGTTCACTGTGTTGGAAACACAGTATTATGACCTCATAATGTAAATGCCTATTGGGTCCAGCTAAAAGAAAATTATTGCTCTAGTTCCCTTGTTCCTCAAGACAGTACTATGACATCATAATGTCAATGCCTTATGGCTTCAGGAATTGAAGAATTACTGATCTGGTTTCCTTCTTAGTATGTGACACAACATTATGACATCATAATGCCATTGCCTATTGGCTTCATATAAAGGAAAATATATTGCTCTGCTTTCCTTCTTCTTCGAAATACAGTACTATGACATCATAATGTCAATGCCTATTGGATTCATTTAAATTAGAATTATTCTGCTGGTTCACTGTGTTGGAAGCACAGTATTATGACCTCATAATGTAAATGCCTATTGGCTTCAGCTAAAAGAAAATTATTGCTCTACTTTCCTTTTTGCTCGAGACAGTACTATGACATCATAATGTCAATGCCTAATGGCTTAAGGTATAGAAGAATTACTGATCTGGTTTCCTTTTTAGTCTGGGATACAGCATTATGACGTCATAATGCCATTGCCTATTGGCTTCATATAAAGGAGAATATATTGCTTTGCTTTCCTTTTTGTTCGAAATACAGTACTATGACATCATAATATCAATACTCCATAGAATTCATTTAAATAAAAATCATTCTGCTAGATCACTGTGTTGGAAACACAGTTTTATGACCTCATAACGTAAATACCTATTGGTTTCAGATAAAGGAAAATTTTTGCTCTAGTTTCCTTCTTGCTAGAGACAGTAGTATGACATCATAATGTCAATGCCTTTTGGCTTTAGGTATACAAGAATTCATGATCTGGTTTCCTTCTTAGTCTGGGACACAGCATTATGACATCATAATGCCATTGCCTATTGGCTTCATATAAAGGAGAATATATTGCTCTGCTTTCCTTCTTCGAAATACAGTACTATGACATCATAATGTCAATGTATATTGGATTCATTTAAATTAGAATTATTCCGCTTGTTCACTGTGTTGGAAACACAGTAATATGACCTCATAATGTAAATGCCAATTGGCTTCAGCTAAAGGAAAATGATTGCTCTAGTTTTCTTCTATCGCAAGACAGTACTATAACATCATAATGTCAATGCCTATTGGATTCATTTAACCCCTTAAGGACCCATGACGGTCCTGCACCGTCATGGGTTGTTATACCCTTAACGACCCATGACGGTCCAGGACCGTCATAGTTTAAATGATA
Organism: Rhinophrynus dorsalis; assembly: GCA_037306005.1. Taxonomy (NCBI): domain Eukaryota; kingdom Metazoa; phylum Chordata; class Amphibia; order Anura; family Rhinophrynidae; genus Rhinophrynus; species Rhinophrynus dorsalis. Next base: position 199,355,545 of record CM074720.1, on the reverse strand, counting down.
GCAGCGTTCCTCAGTGCACGCTGCTATCATTAATTCCAGGCTGAGAATGAGCGCTCCAAGACCGGGGCATTCAGTCTCAGCCCTTCTTGCTTCTTCCGGTTCATTCGATCGCCGTATCAGCGATCACATGTACCGGCATAGTGACAGACAGAGGCAGCATGCAAAGCATACTGTCTGTGCCTGTCTCGTCTGCCTCTGTCTCCCTTGCTCTCAAAGTAAGGGAGACAGAAGTAGACGGGAGACACCTAATGGTTAAAAAAAATACAGCAGCTGGGGGTATTAACCCCTTCACTGCTGGTGCAGGAGGCTGGCTAAATGCAGGTCAATTTTTGACCTGCAATTATACACTTTTTTTTTTTTTTTTTTTTAAACACAACACACTTTTTTTTTTACAAAAACATTTTTTTATTTTTTACATTTTTTTTTACATATTACTTTTTAATTTTAATAAAGTGAATGGTGGGTTATCCATATAAATAGGGTATCAAATGAAAGCCCTATTTGAGCTTAAAAAAACAGTATATAATTTATGGGGGTGGAATAAAAGCCTAAGAGGGAAAACACTGTTGAACAAAGACATAGTCAAAAAGGTCAGAATTGCTCCGGTCCTTAAGGGAAAATGAGCTCAGATTTTCCCGGTCCTTAAGGGGTTAAATTAGAATTATTCTGCTGGTTCACTGTGCTGGAAACACAGTATTATGACATCATAATGTCAATGGTTATTGGCATCAGCTAAAATAAAATTATTGCTGTAGTTTCCTTCTTGCTTAAGACAGTACTATCACATCATAATATCAATGACTATTGGATTCATTTACAGGAGAATTATTGTTCTTGTTCACTGTGTTAGGAAACATAGTATTATGACATTATTACTGTGCCAGTGCTTTGTGTCGCAGGCGGTGACATTCTGACTGCTAGTTTGCATTGCTGATGTCTGATTGGCTAACACCTTTTTTCGCCGCCCTGTTATGGCCTTTATATACCCTGTTGTTTCCTCAGTATGGTGCCCTTTCGTGGTGTACTTGTTCCTGCTTGCTGATCCGTTATTGATTATTGTGCATGACCTGGGTGCCTGACGACGTTCCTGATTCTGCTGCTCCAATCTTCTCCATTGCTGACTGTATCCGGTTGAGAACCCGCTCCGTTGCTGACCTGGCCGGCTGAGAACCCGCTTCCATTACCGACTGCATCTGGCTGAGAACTTGCTTCCATTACCGACTGCATCTGGCTGAGAACCCGCTCCGTTGCTGACCTGGCCTGGCTGAGAACCCGCTTCCGTTACCGACTGCATGTGGCTGAGAACCCGCTCCGTTAATGACCTGGCCTGGCTGTGAACTTGCTTCCGTTTCTCGGTACTGGTCTGATTACTGGTGCAGTGTGCTATCACAGCTGACTCCACTGGGTGCCGTTTGCCCTGTGCACCTCCTTGTCTCTAGTGCCGCGCATCTCCAGCATACCCTTGGGCCTTGCTGTTGCCTCCGTTACTAGCAGTGGTTGCTGGAAGTTAGACAGTTGCACCGCGAGGCGCTGTATCTTGTTGACGGTTCACTAGGCTTAGTGCCTAGTCGCTCTCCATACCGCTTTGGCGGAGTGTACAAGCGAAGTACCGGTGCAGTGTGCTATCACTGACTGTGTTACTCTGATCTCTCCGTGTCCACCTCTCACCCTCGATTGGCTTACTACCTCTGGGAGTTTCAGTATTCTGGGTGTTCCCGATTGACCCCTTGAGTACCTGGACGTTCCAGGTAGAGTGTTGCTTATCTCATCTGCAGAAGCCTCGGGCTCAAGAGCCAGCGTTACGTTACACATCCTTATAGAGGGGACATTGGTATTTCACACCACTATACTTACTGTGCTGCGATCCACCCCTAGCGTTCTAGGGTTATTTCTGGGAGAGTTATCTCGGTCTGTTGCCATCCGGTGCCAGGGTCTGTGTTGCCTCCATCCGTGGGTTCTATATTGCACAGGTGTCTGGGTTGTGCCAGTAGTGTTGCCTCACTCCTTGGGTTCCGTGCCTCCCAGGCGTCTGGGTTGTGCCAATAGTGTTGCCTTCCTCCGTGGGTTCTGTGCCTCCCAGGCATCTGGGTGTGCCAGCAGAGTTGCCTCACTCCGCAGGGTTGAGCTTGCCACCTTCCTTGGACCATCTACGATCTGGTCCTGTGCTCAGTCCACTGCCTACTGATCTTGCCAGCTGTCCTGATTCAAGCCAGGACCTATCCTGTCTAGAGATTGTTATTTTCAGTACATGTAACTCCTATATTGGCATATACTGTTGTATCCACTTTCCTGTATCTCTACTCTTTTGTATGGGCCCTAGGCCAACCTATGTCTTTGAACTTTTTTGAATAAAGTTATTTTAACCTTACCAAACTGTTCTGAGTGTTCATCAAAACCATGACACTATGACATCATAATGTCAGTGCCTAATGGATTCATTTAAAGAAGAATTATTCTGCTGGTTCACTGTGTTGGAAACACAGTATTATGACCTCATAATGTAAATGCCTATTGGCTTCAGCTAAAAGTAAATTATTGCTCCAGTTTCCTTCTTGCTCAAGACAGTACTATGACATCATAATGTCAATGCCTATTGGAATTATTTACAAGAGAATTATTGTTCTGGTTCACTGAATTAGGAAACACAGTATTATGACATCATAATGTCAATGCCTATTGGCTTCAGCTAAAAGAAAATTATTGCTCTAGTTTCCTTCTTACTCGAGACAGTACTATGACATCATAAAGTCAATCCCTAATGGCTTCTGGTATAGGAGAATTACTGATCTGGCTTCCATCTTAGTCTGTGACACAGCATTATGACATCATAATGCCATTGCCTTTTGGCTTCATATAAAGGAGAATATATTGCTCTGCTTTCCTTCTAATTCAAAATACAGTACTATGACATCATAATGTCAATACCTATTGGATTAATTTAAATAAGAATTATTCTGCTGGTTCACTGTGTTGGAAACACAGTAATTTGACCTCATAATGTAAATACCTATTGGCTTCAGCTAAAATAAAATTATTGCTGTAGTTTCCTTCTTGCTCAAGACAGTACTATGACATAATAATGTCAATGCCTATTGGATTCATTTACAGGAGAATTGTTGTTCTGGTTCACTGTGTTAGGAAACATAGTATTATGACATCATAATGTCAATGCCTATTAGCCTCAGCTTAAAGAAAATTATTGCTATAGTTTCCTTCTTGCTCGAGGCAGTACTATGACATCATAATGTCAATGCCTAATGGCTTCAGGTATACAAGAATGAACAATCTGGTTTCCTTCTTAGTCTGGTACACAGCATTATGACATCATAATGCCATTGCCTGTTGGCTTCATTTAAAAGAGAATAATTGTGCTGGTTCTCTCTGTGTTGGAAACACAGTTTTATGACAAAACACTGTCAATGCCTATTGGATTCAGTTATAGAAGAATTACTGATGTGGTTTCCTTCTTAGTCTGGGACTCAGTAATATGAGCTCATAATGCCAATGCATTCCTTACCCCTCCGGCACTCAAAGGGTTTCAAAAAAAATGCCCGGGCTGGTATTCCCCTACAATCCGCCCCTGATTGTGGAGATGGCCAATTGGGGGGCGGGGCTTCAGAGATGCTCCTGAGATGTAAATCCGGCCCTGTATAGAAGAATTACTAATCTGGTTTCCTTCTTAGTCCGGGACACAGTATTTTGACATTATAATGGCAATGCCTATTGGCTTCATATAAAGGAGAATATATTGCTCTGCTTTCCTTCTTGTTCGAAATACAGTACTATGACATCATAATATCAATGCCTATTGGATTCATTTAAATTAGAATTTTTCTGCTCGTTAACGGTGCTGGAAATACAGTATTATGACATCATAATTTAAATGCCTACTGGCTTCAGCTAAAAGAAAATTATTGTTCTAGTTTCCTTCTTGCTCGAGACAGTACTATGACATCATAATATAAATGCATTATGGCTTCAGGTATAGAAGAATTACTGATCTGGTTCCCTTCTTAGTCTGGGACACAGCATTGTGATATCATAATGCTATTGCCTATTGGCTTCATATAAAGGAGAATATATTGCTCTGCTTTCCTTCTTATTCGAAATACAGTACTATAACATCATAATGTCAGTGCCAATTGGATTCATTCACAGGAGAATTATTGTGCTGGTTCACTGTGTTGGAAACACAGTATTATGACCTCATAATGTAAATGCCTATTGGCTCCAGCTAAAAGAAAATTATTGCTCGAGTTTCCTTGTTCCTCAAGACAGTACTATGACATCATAATGTCAATGCCTTATGGCTTCAGGTATTGAAGAATTACTGATCTGGTTTCCTTCTTAGTATGTGACACAGCATTATGACATCATAATGCCATTGCCTATTGGCTTCATATAAAGGAGAATATATTTCTCTGCTTTCCTTCTTGTTTGAAATACAGTACTATGACATCATAATGTCAATGCCTAATGGATTCATTTAAATTATAATCATTCTACTTCTTCACTGTGCTGGAAACACAGTATTATGACATCATAATGTCAATGCCTATTGGCTTCAGCTAATAGAAAATTATTGCTCTTGTTTCCTTCTTGCTCGAGACAGTACTATGACATCATAATGTCAATGACTTATGGCTTCAGGTATAGAAGAATTACTAATCTGGTTTCCTTCTTTGTCTGGGACACAACATTATGGCATACTAATGCCATTGCCTATTGGCTTCATATGAAGGAAAATATATTGCTCTGCTTTCCTTCTTCTTCAAAATACAGTATTATGACCTCATAATGTAAATGCCTATTGGCTTCAGCTACAAGAAAAGTATTGCTCTAGTTTCCTTTTTGCTCGAGACAGTATTATGACATCATAATGTCAATGCCTAATGGCTTCAGGTATAGAAGAATTACTGATCTGGTTTCCTTTTTAGTCTGGGATACAGCATTATGACATCATAATGCCATTGCCTATTGGGTACATTTAAAGGAGAATATATTGCTTTCCTTTCCTTTTTGTTCGAAATACAGTACTATGACATCATAATATCAATGCTCATAGAATTCAATTAAATTAAAATCATTCTGCTGGATCACTGTGTTGGAAACACAGTATTATGACCTCATAATGTAAATGCCTATTGGCTTCAGCTAAAAGAAAATTATTTCTCTAGTATCCTTCATGATCGAGATAGTTGTATAACATCATAATGTCAATGCCTAATGGCTTCAGATATAGAAGAATTACTGATCTGTTCTCTTTCTTAGTCTGTGACACAGCATTATGACATCATAATGTCATTGCCTATTGGCTTCCTATAAAGGAGAATATATTGCTCTGCTTTCCATCTTGTTCAAAATACAGTACTACGACATCATAAAGTCAATGCCTATTGGATTAATTTAAATTCGAATTATTCTGCTGGTTCACTTTGTTGGAAACACAGTATTATGACCTCATAATGTAAATGCCTATTGGCTCCAGCTAAAAGAAAATGATTGCTCTAGTTTCCTTCTTGCTCGAGATAATATGACATATGATACTAAGCCATCATTATGTCAATGCCTAATGGCTTCAGGTATAGAAGAAATACTGATGTGATTTCCTTCTCAGTCTAGTATACAGCATTATGACATCATAATGCCATTACCTATAGGTTTTATATATATATGCTCTGCTTTCCTTCTTCTTCGAAATACAGTACTATGACATCATAATGTCAATGCCTATTGGCTTCAGCTAAAAGAAAATTATTGCTCTAGTTTTCTTCTTGCTCAAGACAGTACTGTGACTTCATAATGTCAATGCCTATTGGATTCATTTAAATTAAATTATTCTACTTGTTCACTGTGCTTGAAACACAGTATTATGACATCAAATGTCATAGGCTATTGGCTTCAGCTAAAATAAAATTATTGCTCTAGTTTCCTTCTTGCTCAAGACAGTACTATGACATCATAATGTCTATGCCTATTGAATTCATTTACAGGAGAATTATTGTTCTGGTTCACTGTGTTAGGAAATGGTATTATGGCATCATAATGTCAATGAATACTGGCCTCAGCTAAAAGAAAATTTTTGCTCTAGTTTCCTTCTTGCTCGAGATAATACTATGACATCATAATGTCAATGCCTAATGGCTTCAGGTATAGAAGAATTACTGATGTGGTTTCCTTCTTAGTCTGGTACACAGCATTATGACATCATAATGCCATTACCTATAGGTTTCATATAAAAGAGAATATTTTGCTCTGCTTTCCTTCTTATTGAAAATACAGTAGTATGACATCATAATGTCAATGCCTATTGGATTCAGCTAAAAGAAAATTATTGCTGAAGTTTCCTTCTTGCTCAAGACAGTACTATGACATCATAATGTCTATGCCTATTGGATTCATTTACAGGATAATTATTGTTCTAGTTCACTGTGTTAGGAAATTGTATTATGGCATCATAATGTCAATGAATATTGGCTTCAACTAAAAGAAAATTTTTGCTCTAGTTTCCTTCTTGCTCAAGATAATACTATGACATCATAATGTCAATGCCTAATGGCTTCAGGTATAGAAGAATTACTGATGTGGTTTCCTTCTTAGTCCGGGACACAACATTTTGAGATTATAATGCCATTGCCTATTGTATCATGTAAAGGAGAATATATTGCTTTGCTTTCCTTCTTGAGTGAAATAAAGAACTATGACATCATAATGTCAAGGCCTATTGGATTCATTTAAATTAGAATTATTCTGCTGGTTCACTTTGTTGGAAACAAAGTATTATGACCTCATAATGTAAATGCCTATTGGCTTCATCTAAAAGAAAATTATTGCTCTAGTTTCCTTCTTGCTTGAGACAGTACTATGACATCATAATGTCAATGCCTAATAGCTTCAGGTATAGAAGAATTACTGATATGGTTTCCTTTTTAGTCTGGGATACAGTATTTTGACATAATAATGCCATTGCCTATTGGCTTCATATAAAGGAGAATATATTGCTTTGCTTTCCTCTTTATTCTCAATACAGTACTATGACATCATAATATCAGTGCCTATTGGATTAATTTACAGGACAATTATTATTCTGGTTCACTGTGTTAGGAAACACAGTACTATGACATCATAATGTCAATGCCTAATGGCTTCAGGTATAGAAGAATTACTGATATGGTTTCCTTTTTAGTATGGGATACAGCATTTTGATATGATAATGCCATTGCCTATTGGTTTCATATAAAGGAGAATATATTGCTTTGCTTTCTTTTTTGTTTGAAATACAGTACTATGACATCATAATATCAATGCCCATAGAATTCATTTAATTCAAAATCATTCTGCTGGATCACTGTGTTAGAAACACAGTATTATGGCCTCATAATGTACATGCCTACTGGCTTCAGCTGAAAGAAAATTATTGCTCTAGTTTCCTTCTTGCTCGAGACAGTACTATGACATCATAATGTCAATGTCTTATGGCTTCAGGTATACAAGAATTCATGATCTGGTTTACTTCTTACTCTGGGATACAACATTATGATATCATAATACCATTGCCTATTGGCTTCATATAAAGGAAAATATATTGCTCTGCTTTCCTTCTTCTTCAAAATACAGTTCTATGACATCATAATGTCAATGCCTATTGGATTGATTTAATTTAGAATTATTCTGCTGGTTCATTGTGTTGGAAACACAGTATTATGACCTCATAATGTAAATGCCTATTGGCTTCAGGTAAAAGAAAATTATTGCTCTAGTTTCCTTTTTGCTCAAGACAGTACTGTGACTTCATAATGTCAATGCCTATTGGATTCATTTAAATTAAATTATTCTACTTGTTCACTGTGCTTGAAACACAGTATTATGACATCAAATGTCATAGGCTATTGGCTTCAGCTAAAATAAAATTATTGCTCTAGTTTCCTTCTTGCTCAAGACAGTACTATGACATCATAATGTCTATGCCTATTGAATTCATTTACAGGAGAATTATTGTTCTGGTTCACTGTGTTAGGAAATGGTATTATGGCATCATAATGTCAATGAATACTGGCCTCAGCTAAAAGAAAATTTTTGCTCTAGTTTCCTTCTTGCTCGAGATAATACTATGACATCATAATGTCAATGCCTAATGGCTTCAGGTATAGAAGAATTACTGATGTGGTTTCCTTCTTAGTCTGGTACACAGCATTATGACATCATAATGCCATTACCTATAGGTTTCATATAAAAGAGAATATTTTGCTCTGCTTTCCTTCTTATTGAAAATACAGTAGTATGACATCATAATGTCAATGCCTATTGGATTCAGCTAAAAGAAAATTATTGCTGAAGTTTCCTTCTTGCTCAAGACAGTACTATGACATCATAATGTCTATGCCTATTGGATTCATTTACAGGATAATTATTGTTCTAGTTCACTGTGTTAGGAAATTGTATTATGGCATCATAATGTCAATGAATATTGGCTTCAACTAAAAGAAAATTTTTGCTCTAGTTTCCTTCTTGCTCGAGATAATACTATGACATCATAATGTCAATGCCTAATGGCTTCAGGTATAGAAGAATTACTGATGTGGTTTCCTTCTTAGTCCGGGACACAACATTTTGAGATTATAATGCCATTGCCTATTGTATCATGTAAATGAGAATATATTGCTTTGCTTTCCTTCTTGAGTGAAATAAAGAACTATGACATCATAATGTCAAGGCCTATTGGATTCATTTAAATTAGAATTATTCTGCTGGTTCACTTTGTTGGAAACAAAGTATTATGACCTCATAATGTAAATGCCTATTGGCTTCATCTAAAAGAAAATTATTGCTCTAGTTTCCTTCTTGCTTGAGACAGTACTATGACATCATAATGTCAATGCCTAATAGCTTCAGGTATAGAAGAATTACTGATATGGTTTCCTTTTTAGTCTGGGATACAGTATTTTGACATAATAATGCCATTGCCTATTGGCTTCATATAAAGGAGAATATATTGCTTTGCTTTCCTCTTTATTCTCAATACAGTACTATGACATCATAATATCAGTGCCTATTGGATTAATTTACAGGACAATTATTATTCTGGTTCACTGTGTTAGGAAACACAGTACTATGACATCATAATGTCAATGCCTAATGGCTTCAGGTATAGAAGAATTACTGATATGGTTTCCTTTTTAGTATGGGATACAGCATTTTGATATGATAATGCCATTGCCTATTGGTTTCATATAAAGGAGAATATATTGCTTTGCTTTCTTTTTTGTTTGAAATACAGTACTATGACATCATAATATCAATGCCCATAGAATTCATTTAATTCAAAATCATTCTGCTGGATCACTGTGTTAGAAACACAGTATTATGGCCTCATAATGTACATGCCTACTGGCTTCAGCTGAAAGAAAATTATTGCTCTAGTTTCCTTCTTGCTCGAGACAGTACTATGACATCATAATGTCAATGTCTTATGGCTTCAGGTATACAAGAATTCATGATCTGGTTTACTTCTTACTCTGGGATACAACATTATGATATCATAATACCATTGCCTATTGGCTTCATATAAAGGAAAATATATTGCTCTGCTTTCCTTCTTCTTCAAAATACAGTTCTATGACATCATAATGTCAATGCCTATTGGATTGATTTAATTTAGAATTATTCTGCTGGTTCATTGTGTTGGAAACACAGTATTATGACCTCATAATGTAAATGCCTATTGGCTTCAGGTAAAAGAAAATTATTGCTCTAGTTTCCTTTTTGCTCGAGACAGTACTATGACATCATAATATCAATGACTAATGGCTTAAGGTATAGAAGAATTACTGATCTGGTTTCCTTTTTAGTCTGGGATACAGCATTATAACATCATAATGCCATTGCATATTGTCTTCATATAAAGGAGAATATATTGCTTTTCTTTCCTTTTTGTTTGAAATACTGTACTATGACATTATAATATCAATGCCCATAGAATTCATTTAAATTAAAATCATTCTGCTGAATCACTGTGTTGGAAACACAGTATTATGACCTCATAATGTAAATGCCTATTGGCTTCAGCTAAAAGAAAATTATTGCTCTAGTTTCCTTCTTGCTAGAGACAGTACTATGACATCATAATGTCAATGCCTTATGGCTTCAAGCATACAATAATTCATGATCTGGTTTCCTTCTTAGTCTGGGACACAACATTATGACATCATAATGCCATTGCTTATTGGCTTCATATAAAGGAGAATATATTGCTCTGCTTTTCTTCTTCGAAATACAGTACTATGTCATCATAATGTCAATGCCTATTCGATTCTTTTAAATTAGAATTATTCTGCTGGTTCGTTGTGTTGGAAACACAGTAATATGACCTCATAATGTAAATGCCAATTGGCTTCAGCTACAAGAAAATTATTGCTCTAGTTTCCTTGTAGCTCAAGACAGTACTATGATATCATAATGGCAATGCCCATTGGATTAATTTAAATTAGAATTATTCTGCTGGTTCACTGTGCTGGAAATACAGTATTATGACATCATAATATCAATAGCTATTGGCATCAGCTAAAATAAAATTATTGCTGTACTTTCCTTCTTGCTCAAGACAGTACTTTGACATCATAATGTCAATGTCTTATGGCTTCAGGTATACAAGAATTCATGATCTGGTTTACTTCTTACTCTGGGATACAACATTATGATATCATAATACCATTGCCTATTGGCTTCATATAAAGGAAAATATATTGCTCTGCTTTCCTTCTTCTTCAAAATACAGTTCTATGACATCATAATGTCAATGCCTATTGGATTGATTTAATTTAGAATTATTCTGCTGGTTCATTGTGTTGGAAACACAGTATTATGACCTCATAATGTAAATGCCTATTGGCTTCAGCTAAAAGAAAATTATTGCTCTAGTTTCCTTTTTGCTCGAGACAGTACTATGACATCATAATGTCAATGACTAATGGCTTAAGGTATAGAAGAATTACTGATCTGGTTTCCTTTTTAGTCTGGGATACAGCATTATAACATCATAATGCCATTGCATATTGGCTTCATATAAAGGAGAATATATTGCTTTTCTTTCCTTTTTGTTTGAAATACTGTACTTTGACATTATAATATCAATGCCCATAGAATTCATTTAAATTAAAATCATTCTGCTGAATCACTGTGTTGGAAACACAGTATTATGACCTCATAATGTAAATGCCTATTGGCTTCAGCTAAAAGAAAATTATTGCTCTAGTTTCCTTCTTGCTAGAGACAGTACTATGACATCATAATGTTAATGCCTTATGGCTTCAAGCATACAATAATTCATGATCTGGTTTCCTTCTTAGTCTGGGACACAACATTATGACATCATAATGCCATTGCTTATTGGCTTCATATAAAGGAGAATATATTGCTCTGTTTTCCTTCTTCGAAATACAGTACTATGTCATCATAATGTCAATGCCTATTCGATTTTTTTAAATTAGAATTATTCTGCTGGTTCGTTGTTTTGGAAACACAGTAATATGACCTCATAATGTAAATGCCAATTGGCTTCAGCTAAAAGAAAATTATTGCTCTAGTTTCCTTGTAGCTCAAGACAGTACTATGACATCATAATGGCAATGCCCATTGGATTAATTTAAATTAGAATTATTCTGCTGGTTCACTGTGCTGGAAATACAGTATTATGACATCATAATATCAATGGCTATTGGCATCAGCTAAAATAAAATTATTGCTGTACTTTCCTTGTTGCTCAAGACAGTACTTTGACATCATAATGTCAATGCCTATTGCATTTATTTACAGGAGAATTATTGTTGTGGTTCACTGTGTTAGGAAACATAGTATTATGACATCATAATGTCAATGCCTATCAGCTTCAGCTAAAAGACAATTATTGCTCTAGTTTCCTTCTTGCTCAAGACAGTACTATGACATAATAATGTCAATGCCTAATAGCTTCAGGTATAGAAGAATTACTGATCTGGTTTTCTTCTTTGTCTGGGACACAGCATTATGAAATCATAATGCCATTGCCTATTGGCTTCATATAAAAGAGAATATATTGCTCTGCTTTCCATCTTGTTCGAAATACAGTACTATGACATCATAAAGTCAATGCCTATTGGATTCATTTAAATTAGAATTATTCTGCTTGTTCACTGTGTTGGAAACACAGTATAAACACAGTATAATTTACCTCATAATGTAAATGCCTATTGGCTGCAGCTAAAAGAAAATTATTGCTGTAGTTTTCTTCTTGCTCAAGACAGTACTATGACATAATAATGTCAATGCCTAATGGCTTCAGGTATAGAAGAATTACTGATCTGGTTTCATTTTTAGTCTGGTACACTGCATTATGACATCATAATGTCATTGCCTATTGGTTTCATATAAAGAAGACTCTATTGCTCTGCTTTCCTTCTTATTTGAAATACAGTACTACTACATCATAATGTCAATGCCTATTGGATTTATTTAAATTAGAATTTTTCTGCTTGTTAACTGTGCTGTAAACACAGTATTATGACATCATAATGTAAATGCCTATTGGCTTCAGCTAAAAGAAACTTATTGTTCTAGTTTCCTTCTTCCTCGAGACAGTACTATGACATCATAATGTCAATGCCTTATGTCTTCAGGTATAGAAGAATTACTGATATAGTTCCTTCTTAGTCTGGGACACAGCATTATGACATCATAATGCTATTGCCTATTGGCTTCATATAAAGGAGAATATATTGCTCTGCTTTCCTTCTTGTTCAAAATACAGTACTATGACATCATAATGTCAATGCCTATTGGATTCATTTAAATTAGAATTTTTCTGCAGGTTCGCTGTGTTGGAAACATAGTATTATGACCTCATAATGTAAATGCCTATTGGCTCCAGCTAAAAGAAAATTATTGCTCTAGTTTCCTTCTTTCTCAAGACAGTACTATGACATCATAATGTCAATGCCTTATGGCTTCAGGTATTGAAAAATTACTGATCTGGTTTCCTTCTTAGTGTGTGACACAGCGTTATGACATCATAATACCATTGCCTATTGACTTCATATAAAGGAGAATATATTGCTCTGCTTTCCTTCTTGTTTGAAATACAGTACTATGATATCATAATGTTAATGCCTAATGGATTCATTTAAATTAGAATCATTCTACTGGTTCACTATGCTGGAAACGCAGTATTATGACATCATAATGTCAATGCCTTTTGGCTTCAGCTAAAAGAAAATTATTGCTACAGTTTCCTTCTTGCTTGAGACAGTACTATGATATCAGAATGTCAAAGCCTAATGGCTTCAGATATTGAAGAATTACTGATCTGTTCTCTTCCTTAGTCTGTGACACAGCATTATGACATCATAGTGCCATTGACTTTTACCTTCATATAAAGGAGAATGTATTGCTCTGCTTTTCTTCTTGTTCAAAATACAGTACTATGACATCATAATGTCAATGCCTATTGGATTCATTTAAATTAGAATTTTTCTGCAGGTTCACTGTGTTGGAAATATAGTATTATGACCTCATAATGTAAATGCCTATTGGTTTCAGCTAAAAGAAAATTATCGCTCTAGTTTCCGTCTTGCTCAATACAGTACTATGACATCATAATATCAGTGCCTAATAGATTCAGGAATAGAAGAATTACTGCTCTGGTTTCCTTCTTAGTCTGGGACACAGCATTATGACATCGTAATACCATTGCCTATTGGCTTTATATAAAGGAGAATATATTGCTCTGCTTTCCTTCTTGTTCGAAATACAGTACTATGACTTCATAATGTCAATGCCTAATGGATTCATTTAAATTAGAATTATTCTGCTTGTTCACTGTGTTGGAAACACAGTATTATGACCTCATAATGTAAATGCCTATTGGCTTCAGCTAAAAGTAAATTATTGCTCCAGTTTCCTTCTTGCTCAAGACAGTACTATGACATCATAATGTCAATGCCTATTGGATTCATTTACAGGACAATTATTGTTCTGGTTCATTGTGTTAGGAAACACAGTATTATGACATCATAATGTCAATACCTATGGGCTTCAGCTAAAAGAAAATGATTACTCTAGTTTTCTTCTTGCTCGAGACAGTACTATGACATCATAATATCAATGCCTATTGGATTAATTTACAGGATAATTATTGTTCTGGTTCACTGTGTTAGGAAACACAGTACTATGAAATCATAATGTCAATGCCTAATGGCTTCAGGTATAGAAGTATTACTGATCTGGTTTCCTTCGTAGTCTAGGACACAGCATTATGACATCATAATGCCATTGCCTTTTGGCTTCATATAAATTAGAATATGTTGCTCTGCTTTCTTTCTTGTTCAAAATATAGTACTATGACAACATAATATCAATACCTATTGGATTCATTTAAATTTGAATTTTTCTGCTGGTACAATGTGTTGGAAACACAGTATTATGAGCTTGTAATGTAAATGCCTATTGGCTTCAGCTAAAAGAAAATTATTGCTCTAGTTTCCGTCTTGCTCGAGACAGTACTATGACATCATAATATCAGTGCCTAATAGCTTCAGGAATAGAAGAATTAGTGATCTGGTTTCCTTCTTAGTCTAGGACACAGCATTATGACATCGTAATACCATTGCCTATTGGCTTTATATAAATGATAATATATTGCTCTGCTTTCCTTCTTGTTTGAAATACAGTACTATGACATCATAATGTCAATGCCTAATGGATTCATTTAAATTAGAATTATTCTGCTGGTTCACTGTTTTGGAAACACAGTATTATGACCTCATACTGTAAATGCCTATTGGCTTCTGCTAAAAGTAAATTATTGCTCCAGTTTACTTCTTGCTCAAGACAGTACTAGGACATCATAATGTCAATGCCTTTTGGATTCATTTACATGAGAATTATTCTTCTGGTTCACTGTGTTAGGAAACACAGTATTATGACATTATAATGGCAATGTCTATTGGTTTCAACTAAAGGAGAATATATTGCTCTGCTTTCCTTCTTGTTCGAAATACAGTACTACGACATTATAAAGTCAATGCCTATTGGATTAATTTAAATTAGAATTATTCTGCTGGTTCACTGTGTTGGAAACAAAGTATTATAATATCATAATGTAAATGCCTATTGGTTTCAGCTAAAAGTAAATCATTGCTCTAGTTTCCTTCTTGCTCGAGACAGTACTATGACATCATAATATCAGTGCCTATTGGATTAATTTACAGGACAATTATTATTCTGTTTCACTGTGTTAGGAAACACAGTACTATGACATCATAATGTCAATGCCTAATGGCTTCAGGTATAGAAGAATTACTGATATGGTTTCCTTTTTAGTATGGGATACAGCATTTTGATATGATAATGCCATTGCCTATTGGCTTCATATAAAGGAGAATATATTGCTTTGCTTTCTTTTTTGTTTGAAATACAGTACTATGACATCATAATATCAATGCCCATAGAATTCATTTAATTCAAAATCATTCTGCTGGATCACTGTGTTGGAAACACAGTATTATGGCCTCATAATGTACATGCCTACTGGCTTCAGGTAAATGAAAATTATTGCTCTAGTTTCCTTCTTGCTCGAGACAGTACTATGACATCATAATGTCAATGCCTTATGGCTTCAGGTATACAAGAATTCATGATCTGGTTTACTTCTTACTCTGGGATACAACATTATGACATCATAATGGCAATGCCTAATGGATTCATTTAAATTAGAATTATTCTGCTGGTTCACTGTGTTGGAAACACAGTATTATGACCTCATAATGTAAATGCCTATTGGCTTAAGCTAAAAGTAAATTATTGCTCCAGTTTCCTTCTTGCTCAAGACAGTACTAGGACATCATAATGTCAATGCCTTTTGGATTCATTTACAGGACAGATATTGTTTTGGTTCACTGTGTTAGGAAACACAGTATTATGACATCATAATTTCAATTCCTATTGGCTTCAGCTAAAAGAAAATTATTGCTCTAGTTTCCTTCTTGCTCGAGACAGTACTATGACATTATAATGTCAACGCATATTGGATTCATTTACAGGACAATTATTGTTCTGGTTCACTCTGTTAGGAAATACAGTACTATGACATCATAATGTCAATGCCTAATGGCTTCAGGTATAGAATTATTACTGATCTGGTTTACTTCGTTGTCTTGGACACAGCATTATGATATCATAATGCCATTGCCTATTGGCTTCATATAAAGGAGAATATATTGCTCTGCTTTCTTTCTTGTTCGAAATAAAGTACTATGGCATCATAATGTCAATGCTTATTGGATTCATTTAAGTTAGAATTTTTCTGCTTTTACAATGTGTTGGAAACACAGTATTATGAAATCATAATGCCATTGCCTTTTGGCTTCATATAAAGGAGAATATATTGCTCTTCTTTCCTTCTTCTTCAAAATACAGTAGTTTGACATCATAAAGTCAATGCCTATTGGAGTCATTTAAATTAGAATTATTCTGCTGGTTCACTGTGTTGGAAAAACAGTATTATAACATCATAATGTAAATGCCTATTGGCTTCATGTAAAATAAAATTATTGCTCTAGTTTCCTTCTTGCTCAAGACAGTACTATGACATCATAATATAAGGGCCTAATAGCTTCAGGTATAGAAGAATTACTGATCTGGTTTCCTTCTTAGTCTGGGACACAGCATTATGACATCATAATGCCATTGCCTATTGGCTTCATATAAAGGAGAATATAGTACTCTGCTTTCCTTCTTGTTCGAAATATTCTATGACATCATTAAGTTAATTCCTATTGGATTCATTTAAATTAGAATTATTCTGCTGGTTCACTGTGGTGGAAATATAGTATTATGACATCATGTAAATGCCTATAGGCTTCAGGTAAAAGAATATTATTGCTCTAGTTTCCTTCTTGCTTGAGACAGTACTATTGTAACGGTTTGTTCGACACACAGACACAGTAGGTTTGGATAAAACACAATTTTATTAAAGAATAAAGATCACAATAACCCTCACAGGTCCTGTAATATATACAAAATATAGTACTGCCACTAGACAGGTTATAAAGAGGTAAGCCCAAACAGGTCCAGTATAAGTAAAGAGTCCATATACTGACATAGGTCAGGCAGATCTTGTGTGAGTCCCAGTTTATCAGTACTGCATGGGTTATTAGTTGACAGAGAATGCTGACAGGCCCTAGTGTAGCAAGGTCTTTTAAGAAGCTCAAACAGAGGTGAGAGCTTTAATTCGAGTAACGCCCAAGATAATGGATACCAGACAATTGCGGAGTGCCGTAGCAGTAACGGAGACTGAGCAACTTGAGCACTGCCGTAGCAGTAACGGAGACTAAGCAACGTGAACACTGCCGTAGCAGTAATGGAGTCTGAGTTATTTAAACACTGCCGTAGCAGTAACGGAGACCAGGCAACTTGAGCACTGCCGTAGCAGTAACGGAGACTGAGCTACGTGAGCACTGCCGTAGCAGTAACGGAGACTAGGCAACTGGATACTGATGTAGCATTAACGGAGACTGAGCAACTGAAGCGCTGCCATAGCAGTAACAGAGACTGAGCAATAGGAGTACTGCCGTAGCAGTAGCGGAGACTGAGCCACTTGAGCACTGCCGTAGCAGTAACGGAGACTAGGCAACTGGATACTGCCGTAGCAGTAACGGAGACTTGAGGAGCCTGTGCACTGCCGTAGCAGTAATGGAATCTGGTCAGCGTGGGCACTGCTGTAGCAGTAACGGAAAACTGAGCAATTCGCCCTGAGAGGCACCCAACCTGGAACGGTTCATAAGACAGACCAATAGGAATGTCACCGGGGCGACATGGAGGCAACCAAGACCAATCTGCAGAGCTGTCCAGAGACAGAAAGAGACAAGCACTACCCTTAACCGGAGATCAGCCAGAGTGTGCAGAGGTGGCAGCAGCCCAACCGGGCGGAATCACACAGCACAGAAACGTAGAACAGTCCAAGTCGGTACACGGAGCCGGAACCTCAGCCAATCCAAGTCGGTACACGGAGCAGGAACATCAGCCAATCCAAGTCGGTACATGGAGCAGGAACGTCAGCCAAGCCGGGTGGGTACACGGAGCAGGAACGTCAGCCAAGCCAGGTGGGTACACAGGAGATTAGAAGCAGAATGGTCAGGCAGGCCAGGTCGATACACTGAGAGCTCACAAGAATCAGGAACAAGCGCTGGTACTGGAACACCACGAAAGGGCACCGGAGATGTGCCAGAACCCAGTATTTAAGGACAATACTGGGCGGGACAATCACAGTTCAGCTAATAGGTGTTAGGCAGGAGTGGAAACTGACAGAATGTCGCCGAATAGCATGGGCACCGTGATAACTATGACATCATAATGTCAATGCCTTATGGCTTCAGGTATAGAAGAATTACTGATCTGGTGTCCTTCTTAGTCTGGGACACAGCATTATGACATCATAATGCCATTGCCTATTGGCTTCATATAATGGAGAATATATTGCTCTGCTTTCCTTCTTGTTCGAAAAACAGTACTATAACATAATAATGTCAATGCCTTTTTTATTTATTTAAAGAAGAATTATTGTGCTGGCTCACTGTGTTGGATACACAGTATTATGACATCATAACATCAATGTCTTTTGGCTTCAGCTAAAATAAAATTATTGCTCCAGTTTCCTTCTTGCTCGAGACAGTACTATAACATCATAATGTCAATGCCTAATGACTTCAGGTATAGAAGAATTACTGATCTGGTTTCCTTCTTAGTAAGGGACACAGCATTATGATATCATAATGCCATTGCCTATTGGCTTCATTGTGAATTCCTATTGGCTACACGTAAAGAATAATTACTGCTCTGGTTTACTTCTTAATTCAGACAGAGCACTATAACATCATAATGTCAATCCCTATTGGCTTCAAATATTGGAGAATTATTCCCAGGTTTCCTTCTTGCTTGAGACATACTACT
The DNA here is from genome assembly GCA_037306005.1 of Rhinophrynus dorsalis. Lineage (NCBI taxonomy): Eukaryota > Metazoa > Chordata > Amphibia > Anura > Rhinophrynidae > Rhinophrynus > Rhinophrynus dorsalis. The sequence continues at coordinate 199,336,567 of CM074720.1, read as the reverse complement.
ATGAACACCATGTTAATGCCTACTGTGTTTCAAGTAACAAGGAACCCAAAACTCTAATTCTCCTTAACATGAAACCAATAGGCATTGACATTGTGATGCCATAATTCTATGTCTCAAACATGGAGTAAACCAGCACAATAATCCTCTGTTACATTACATTAAAGAAGAATTATTGTGCTGGTCTACTCTGTGTTTGAGACACAGTATTTTGTCAACAGAATGTCAGTGCTTATTGGCTTTAATGTAAAGGAAAATGATTGCTCTGGTTTCCTTCTTACCAGAAACACAGTATAGTGACATGATAATTTCAATCCATATTGCCTTCAGCTAAAGGAAAATGATTGCTCTCGTTTCCTTCTTGTTCGATACAGTACTATGACATGATAATGTCAGTGCCTAATGGCTTCAGGTATAGAAGAAATACTGATCGGGTTTCCTTCCTCCTTTGGGACACAGTATTATGACATCATAATGCCATTGTCTGTTGGCTTCATATAAAGGAGAATATATTGCTCCGCTTTTCGTCTTGTTCGAAATACAGTACTATGACATCATAATGCCAATGCATTTAGGCTTCATATAAAGGAAAATTTATTGCTCTGCTTTCCTTCTTGTTCGAAATACAGTACTATGACATCATAATGTCAATGACTATTGGCTTCAGCTAAAAGAAAATGATTGCTCTAGTTTCCTTCTTGCTCGAGACAGTACTATAACATAATAATGTCAATGCCTTTTTTATTTATTTAAAGAAGAATTATTGTGCTGGCTCACTGTGTTGGATACAAAGTATTATGAGATCATAACGTCAATGTCTTTTGGCTTCAGCTAAAATAAAATTATTGCTCCTTCTTGCTCGAGACAGTACTATGACATCATAATGTCAATGCCTAATGGCTTCAGGTACAGAAGAATTACTGATCTGGTTTCCTTCTTATTCTGGGACACAGTATTATGATATCATAATGCCAATGCCTATTGGATTCATTTAAAGGAGAATAATTGTGCTGTTTCACTCTGTGTTGGAAACACAGTTTTTTGACATCACAATGTCAATGCCTATTGGACTCCAGTATAGAAGAATTATTGATGTGGTTTTCTTCTTAGTCTGAGACACAGTATTATGATATCATAATGGTAATGTCTACTGGCTTCATATAGAGGAGAATATATTGCTCTACTTTCTTTCTTGTTCAAAATACAGTACTGTGACATCATAACGTAAATGCCTATTGGCTTCAGCTAAAAGAAAATTATTGCTCTAGTTTCCGTCTTGGTTGAGACAGTACTATGACATCATAATATCAGTGCCTAATAGCTTCAGGAATAGAAAAATTACTGCTCTGGTTTCCTTCTTACTTTGGACACAGTATTATGACATTATAATGCTAATGCCTACTGGCTTCATATAAAGGAAAATACATTGCTCTGCTTTCTTTCTTGTTTGAATCACAATACTAGGACATCATAATATCAGTGCCTAATGGCTTCATCTAAAGGAAAATTATTGTGCTGATGTACACCATGGTTGAAAAACAGTATTATGACATTACAATGTGAATTCCTATTGGCTTCACGTAAAGGATAGTTACTGCTCTGGTTTACTTCTTAATTCAGACAGAGTACTATAACATCATAAATGATTGCTCTGGTTTCCGTCTTACCAGAAACACAGTATAGTGACATGATAATTTCAATCCATATTGCCTTCAGCTAAAGGAAAATTATTGCTCTAGTTTCCTTCTTGCTTGATACAGTACTAGGACATGATAATGTCAATGCCTAATGGCTTCAGGTATAGAAGAATTACTGATCTGGTTTCCTTCTTATTCTGGGACACAGTATTATGATATCATAATGCCAATGCCTATTGGCTTCATATAAAATAGAATATATTGCTCTGCTTTCCTTCTTCAAAATACAGTACTATGACATCATAATGTCAGTGCCTATTGGATTAATTTAAAGGAGAATAATTTTGCTGTTTCACTCTGTGTTGGAAACATAGTTTTCTGACATCACAATGTCAATGCCTATTGGATTCCGGTATAGAAGAATTACTGATGTGTTTTTCTTGTTAGTCTGAGACACAGTATTATGATACCATAATGGTAATGTCTACTGGCTTCATATAGAGGAGAATATATTGCTCTGCTTTCCTTCTTGTTCGAAATACAGTACTGTGACATCATAATGTCAATGCCTATTGGCTTCAGCTAAAAGAAAATTATTGCTCTAGTTTCCTTCTTGCTCGAGAAAGTACTATGAAGAATTACTGATCTGGTTTCCTTTTCATTCTGTGACACAGCATTATGACATCATAATGCCATTGCCTATTGGCTTCATATAAAAGAGAAGGTATTGCTCTGCTTTCTTTCGTCTTCGAAATACAGTATTATGACATCATAATGTCAATGCGTATTGGATTCATTTAAAGGAGAATTATTGTGCTGGTTCACTGTGTTGTAAACACAGTATTATGACATCATAACGTTAATGCCTATTGGCTTCAGCTAAAAGAAAACGATTGCTCTAGTTTCCTTCTTGCTCGAGACAGTACTATGACATCATAATGTCAATGCGTAATGGCTTCAGGTATAGAAGAATTTCTGATCTGGTTTCCTTCTTAGTCTGGGACACAGTATTATGACATCATAATGCCAATGCCTATTGGCTTCATATAAAGGAGAATATATTGCTCTGCTTTCCTTCTTCAAAAAATACAATACTATGACATCATAATGTCAGTGCCTATTGGATTCATTTAAAGGAGAATAATTGTGCTGTCTCACTCTGTGTTGGAAACACAGTTTTATGACATCACAATGTCAATGCCTATTGGATTCCAGTGTAGAAGAATTACTGATGTGGTTTTCTTCTTAGTCTGAGACACAGTATTATGATATCATAATGGTAATGTCTACTGGCTTTATATAGAGAATATGTTGCTCTGCTTTCCTTCTTGTTTGAAATACAGTACTGTGACATCATAATGTCAATGCCTATTGGCTTCAGCTAAAAGAAAATTATTGCTCTAGTTTCCTTCTTGCTTGAGACAGTACTATGACATCATAATGTCAATGCCTAATGGCTTCAGATATAGAAGAATTACTGATCTGGTTTCCTTCTTATTCTGTGACACAGCATTATGACATCATAATGCCATTGCCTATTGGCTTCATATAAAGGAGAATGTATTGCTCTGCTTTCCTTCTTCTTCGAAATACAGTATTATGACATCATAATGTCAATGCATATAGGATTCATTTACAGGAGAATTATTCTGCTGGTTCACTGTGTTGTAAACACAGTATTATGACATCATAATGTCAATGCCTATTGGCTTCAGCTAAAAGAAAATTATTGCTTTAGTTTCCTTCTTACTCGAGACAGTACTATGACATCATAATGTCAATGCCTAATGGCTTCAGATATAGAAGAATTACTGATCTGGTTTCCTTCTTAGTCTGTAACACAACATTATGACATCATAATGCCATTGCCTATTGGCTTCGTATAAAGGAGAATATATTGCTCTGCTTTCCTTCTTCAAAAAATACAGTACTATGACATCATAATGTCAGTGCCTATTGGATTCATTTAAAGGAGAATAATTGTGCTGTCTCACTCTGTGTTGGAAACACAGTTTTATGACATCACAATGTCAATGCCTATTGGATTCCAGTGTAGAAGAATTACTGATGTGGTTTTCTTCTTAGTCTGAGACACAGTATTATGATATCATAATGGTAATGTCTACTGGCTTCATATAGAGAATATGTTGCTCTGCTTTCCTTCTTGTTTGAAATACAGTACTGTGACATCATAATGTCAATGCCTATTGGCTTCAGCTAAAAGAAAATTATTGCTCTAGTTTCCTTCTTGCTTGAGACAGTACTATGACATCATAATGTCAATGCCTAATTTCTTCAGATATAGAAGAATTACTGATCTGGTTTCCTTCTTATTCTGTGACACAGCATTATGACATCATAATGCCATTGCCTATTGGCTTCATATAAAGGAGAATGTATTGCTCTGCTTTCCTTCTTCTTCGAAATACAGTATTATGACATCATAATGTCAATGCATATAGGATTCATTTACAGGAGAATTATTCTGCTGGTTCACTGTGTTGTAAACACAGTATTATGACATCATAATGTCAATGCCTATTGGCTTCAGCTAAAAGAAAATTATTGCTTTAGTTTCCTTCTTGCTCGAGACAGTACTATGACATCATAATGTCAATGCCTAATGGCTTCAGATATAGAAGAATTACTGATCTGGTTTCCTTCTTAGTCTGTAACACAACATTATGACATCATAATGCCATTGCCTATTGGCTTCGTATAAAGGAGAATATATTGCTCTGCTTTTCCTCTTGTTCAAAATACAGTACTATGACATCATAATGTCAATGCCTATTGAATTCATTTAAAGGAGATTTTTTGTGCTGGTTCACTGTGTTGGAAACACTGTATTATGACATCATAATGTCAATGTCTATTGGCTTCAGCTAAAAGAAAATTATTGCTCTAGTTTCCTTCTTCCTCAAGACAGTACTATGACATCATAATGACAATGCCTATTGGATTCATTTACAGGAGAATTATTCTGCTGGTTCACTGTGTTGGAAACACAGTATTATGACAGCATAATGTCAATGCCTATTAGCTTTAGCTAAAAGAAAATTATTGCTATAGTTTCCTTCTTGCTCGGCACAGTACTATGACATCATAATGTCAATGCCTAATGGCTTCAGGTATAGAAGAATTACATATCTGGTTTCCTTCTTTGTCTGGGACACAGCATTATGACACCATAATGCCATTGCCTATTGGCTTCATATAATGGAGCATATATTGCTCTGCTTTCCTTCTTGTTCGAAAAACAGTACTATAACATAATAATGTCAATGCCTTTTTTATTTATTTAAAGAAGAATTATTGTGCTGGCTCACTGTGTTGGATACACAGTATTATGACATCATAATGTCAACGTCTTTTGGCTTCAGCTAAAATAAAATTATTGCTCTAGTTTCCTTCTTGCTCGAGACAGTACTATGATATCATAATGTCAATGCGTAATGGCTCCAGGTAAAATTACTGGTGGCCAACCAGTACGTGACTCTGGCAATACATTTCCACATAAATGCATAAAAACCTGCCCCTGTCAGATTCCCTGGGCCACAGAGTTATTACGGTCACCTTTTTTACCTTTGGACTCAAAACCCAAAATGGTATTTTGATAAGGAAATACAAATATAGATACTGAAATGCAAATCTATACTATACCTCCCGGTATATATCCCGCACAGACACTATGCTAATATTCAACAGTATATAGATAAACAAATACAAATCTATACAATACCTCCTGCTATACTTCCTGCACAGACTCTATGCTAGTATGCAAAGGTGTCTATATAAACAAATATAAATCTATACCATACCTCCCTCTATACTTCCTGCACAGACTCTATGCTAGCATGCAACGGTATATAGAAATGTAAATCTATATAATATACATACAGCGCTGGCAGTATGCCCACAGGTGGTCTGACCAATTCCTGTTGACTCTCGTCCTGGATTCTTGAAACTGCAGTGGATTGGAGTGAACTGGTCCTGAAAGATTAGTAACATAGTAATTTAGGTTGAAAAAAGACTTGCGTCCATCTAGTTCAACCTTTTTCCTATTCCTGTTTACAATCGTTGATCCAAAAGAAGGCAAAAAACCCCCTCAATATAGCAATTTCAAATTCTGCCTTGAATGAGGAAAAAAAAATTCCTTCTTGATTCCAAATGGGAATCCGATTTCTCCCTGGATCAACAATCCCTAACTAAATATTAATCCCAGTACTAACATGCATAGCTCTCTATGTTATGCTCTTTTAAATAAGTATCCAGGCCCCTTTTAAAGGTATCTAATGTATTCGATAGCACCACCTCCTCAGGCAGGAATTCTATTCCTTTATTGTCCTTACTGTAAAGAAACCCTTCAGCTACTGTAGATTAAATCTCCTTTAATCAAGTCTAAGCGGGTGGCCCCTTGTCCTGTGTACTGTTCTGTTAATGAACAGGTCTTTGGAGAGCCCTTTGTATGGGCCCTGAACATATTTATATAATATTATCATATCTCCTCTAAGACGCCATTTCTCTAGTGTGTACAAGTTTAACTTTTCTAGCCTTTCTTCATAACTAAAACTTTCCATTCCCCTTACTAGGTTTGTAGCCCTCCTCTGTACTCTTTCTAGTTCCATAATGTCCTTTTTCAGAAAGGGCACCCAGAATTGAACAGCATATTCTAGGTGGGGTCTTACCATAGACCTGTAAAGAGGCATAATTATATGTTCCTCCCTTGAGTCAATACCCCTTTTAATACATGCCAATATCATATTGGCCTTTGCAGCTGCCAGCTGGCACTGCATGCTACTTCTAAGTCTATTGTCTACCATTACTCCCAAATCCTTTTCATTAGTAGATTTCCCCAGAGAAACACCATTTAAACTATATGTTGCATTTTTATTATTATACCCAAAATGCATAACTTTACACTTGTCTATATTGAATCTCATTTGCCATTTGCCTGCCCAGTTACTCAAGTAAAGGTATGCACAAGGATGGACACAACAGATCCACTTAGCCGGCTTGCCTATACATGCCTTGTCACTGGTCCAGCAGGTAATGACTCAGTTCCTCCAATGATTGGAGTCCCACACCAGAGTCACCAGTTTTGTTAGCAAAATGCTTTTAACCTCTTGTCACACAGTCAATGAAGAGCGAAGATTCAGAGAAGGGACAAAACAGGAATCCACTTTATTTGAATAATGGAGAACATACCACAAAAATTGTTCCGATCTAAAGAAAATAAAGCTTGAGGTGCATTTATATACTAGTACACACCCTAATAATCATAAAGCATTTTGGGTAATAACATGGTGCATGTCTAAAAACTACAATATGATACATTTGTAGTCCAAAAGCAAAACACTATGATTATATTCCCTCCCCTTCACACCTACCCACTATGATTATCTATATATCCACCCAATCATGTTTATTCACCCTTCACCCAATTATTGTGTTACACTAGGGTGACCACATTTCCCTTCTGCCATGCCGGGACGTGGTCACCCGTCATACCTTAAGTCCCTGGTGGTCTAGCGGCGTAGAATGTGCTCTGTGCCTCCTCCGGCACAGAGCTGAAGCTCCCGCGCGGTATGGCCAGTAATGCAGAGCGCTGGGAGTGATGTCATCTCCCAGCGCTCTGTATTACTAGAGCGCTTGCCTCCAGGTAAGCTGCATTGCCGCCCTGGATGTCAGCCTGCAAGCGGTGTGTCATATCATGGACGCCGCGAGCGGCGTCCATGATGTGACACACCGCTTGCAGGCTGACATCCAGGGCGGCTTGCCTTCATTCCGGGACACTTCATTGTCCCGGTTGAAGGGGACCCGGGACGCGGGACATAGCCCTGAAATAAGGGACAGTCCCGGACGTTCCGGGACCCGTGGTCACCCTATGTTACACACCCACTACTTCTCAGCTACTAAACAACATCTTAACAATAGGATCTTCAATATTGAAAGCTGTGTATGCAACCTTGAAAAGAACTTTAACTAAGAATAGAAACATAGTGAGGTGGGAGAACAAGCGGAGTGGTAGGAAGATGAAATAGAGAAGGGAAGGGGAATCAGAGCTGCGCTATATTTCTCATAGCACCAACAATTTTCAAGTATAGCGGCTTAACCCCTGCTTAGCTATCACTAAGTGAATGCATAATATGTTAGTACCTGATATTGATATCACTAGAGAGGCATAATTCATCCCTAATCAACCCCTTGTATGCCAGAAAGGTGAGTAAAGTTGTTAATTACTGATTAATTATGCCTCTTTTGCACACAAGGGGTTATTCATTGAGGTACACATTTAGGGTTGCCACCTTTTCTTTAAAAAAAATACCAGCCATGGCATTCTCGCCATAGACTTAACATTGGACAGAAGCCAATTTTTTTTACCAGCTGGGTGGCAACCTTATACACATTCCTGTGCAAAGTGTTGTGCACCAATGACATATTCAATGGGTAAATCACAGAACACATTTCTGTACACATCTGTGGCATGCAGGGGGTTAATAACTGATAATGTATTGCATACACTATGTTAAGGGGTTAATAGAGTACAATTTATGTCTCTTTAGCAATGCATACAGTGGGTTATGTTAACCCTTTGAGTGCCAGAGGGATAAGCAACGCCTTGCACAGCAATGCTTTACGTACCTCTCTGGCAATCAAAGGGTTTTAATATATGCATACAGATTAGAATACCAGCTAGTGAGCCAGTTAAATAAAAAAATCCCCAGGGCTGGTATTGCACCACAATCCGCCCCTGGACATCTGTCCTGAAATATATGTTCTGGGGGAGTTTACAGGATAATATTTCAAAGATCTCAGGGTTGGCTCATCTTGAAAGTTCCCAGGTATGTATATGAGAGTTACATAGTAAATTCGGCTGAAAAAAAGACACAAATCCGTAAGCCAGCTTAACTATTAAGAATTGGGGAAAACCAACAGCACCATAGAAAACATACAAGTTCCCATTGATTTAAATTAAACTTTTCACCCCATGAGCAAGAGATGGATCTCTCCTATACAAAGCTATATGGAGATCTCTCCAACGTTCAGGGTGTTAAAGACCCCTTCAAAGCAATGAGAATTTGGAAATGTTCTATTTATTCCCAGTGTTGCAGTTAGTTTGATATAGAATTGCTTTATTTTTTTTTTTAATTTATAGACCTTTATTGAATATCAGTCTATTAACCCTTTGAGTGCCAGAGGGGTACGTAACGCGCGTACCACTCTGGCAATCAAAGGGTCGAGAATTTGTGTAAGTTTTCGCTAACCAGTCAAATTTATGTAACCCTCTATAGTGGCGACAATTTTCAGTACTCATATCCTCTTTCCGGCCAATGCCGGAAGTTGACGCGCTAATAGTCGGAAGTGTCTTTACCACCATATTGACAGTGAGACAGCAGTGGTTGTTGCTGTATTGTGTTGGTACCTGATGATGTATTTGTCAGCTAGTTCATACCAAGACCAGAACGTTAGCAGGAACATGGATTATCATTATACAGGGCCTGTGGAGCATCGTTTCAATCCGTACACATTCAACGGGGGGTAAGTTTAACACTCGGTAATGGGTATCATATGCTCTCTCAATGACCCGGCATCCCCCAGATTGATACACCCGTAGTTATTTTACTAAACAAAGTTAACAGCTTGCACCACGCTGTCATGCTTGTTGTCTCTTAATTCACCAATTACGTGGTATGAACGTTAGGAGAATGAAATGGCATGCATAAGAGGTGTATAGAAATTGTATCAAGTTTAACCCTTTTAGTGCCAGATAGGGTTAAAGCTCATTCGAAGTTCGTCGTAAAACAATCCGTGGAACACCCCCTGACACAGGGTTAAAGATTCAACTTGCTTATAGTTGCTTTAACGCTGTGGTAGAGGTTGTCCCATTCAGGTATCCTATTCGGCATGAACGTTTACTGAATCACATCTTAAAGTATCTTAACTTTATAAGCATATTTGTCATAGCGCTAAACATGTTTTTTGTGTACGCACGTCCTTTTTTGTGTTCAACACTTTTCAGTTTCACTTTCTAGGCAGTGTGCACCCTGAAAATGAATATTTGTGTCGTCTGTAAAATGGTGTTCTTTAAAAGTGTTTCAGTGGACTATAACACATTTGAGGTGTAATTCTAGAACTGCATCTTAGGGGAGAAGGGAAGAATCACTGGATAATTTTATGTTTGTCCCCTTTTGTCCAGTTGGTTTGCTCAAGAAATGCTCCTGTTTAACTTATTATATTCACAGTGGGCCGAAGTTTTGAAATGCTTTCACTTGTATAGCACCCTTGTACTTGCTCATGCTGGCATGAATTCTCAGGTGCACACTGTATCTTCAGCATAAGAACTTGAAGGGTAGATAAAGAAAATAGTATGGAGACCACTCTGATAGCTGTCAGCTACTCCATTATGTATAATGCAACATAAAATATATGTTAAAAGAGCTCAAATGATGCTTATGTTTTCAACCAAATAATACATAGATAACTTTTGCCCCTCTTTCTCTAATTCCAGAACCGTGCTGGCTCTCGCAGGTGATGACTTTGCACTGGTGGCTTCAGACACAAGACTGAGTGAAGGTTACTCCATCCACAGCAGAGACTCCCCAAAATGCTATAAGTTGTAAGTTACGTATGTTAATACATAGCTTGTACCCTAACCATGTCAGTGGGTGCATGAAAAAGTTAATACTTAACATAAATGAGATCATAATGCTTGAAAATAACTTCAAATCTGTCCTTCGGTATTAGTGAAATAAGGAACTGATAAGGTTAACCAAGAAGTGAGCAATTTTAAATTCCTTTTTGTTGAATTGTGTTACTGTCTTGAAATACATAGCTAAATTGTTCTGTGAACACTAAATAACTTATAGAAGGAATTTTTCTTGATCAGTTTGAATTGAGTGTTGTCATCTTTCCAAAATGGTATTTCTTTTCTACCATTCCTTGTGATCTGTAGCAGTGCAGTGCCAACCCCAACAGTATGCCGTCTCCTACTAATAGCGTGCCATTTTACTGAGTTTGCCTCTTGCTGTTTGACCCAATAGGGGTTTAAATGGTTTTCAGTTAATATATTTGAAATAGTATATATGTAAAGAACTTTTTATTTCTTTAAAAAGCCCAAGCTTAACCCTTTTGAGTACTTTTGGTATTCAATGCATTGTAAGTTACATACTTCTCTAGGACGCAAACTGTTAAAGCAAAAGACCCCTAAGGTATTTTAAATATGTTTGCTTGAGGCAGTTATAGTAGGATTGAAAGAGGAGATTCTGTGCTAGGGGATGAGATGCTTAGAGGGATAGAGGAGACATTGAACCCTCGTAAATTCATGTTGTTGACAAATTGGGCCTGAAGGGGCCAACCTCCTGAAAATGATGAGGTTGCGCTTAGAAGCTTCTCAACTTCATTATACTTGGAGCAATCATGTATATTGTAAAATGCATATGGGGCAGGCTCCTGCACTGTGTGTGGTTTGAAGAAAAAAAACAAAAAAACAATCAAACTTTGTGGGGTGGCATCGGGACCACTCCTAATGCTTTCCTGGCCTTGATCACCTGTCTGGTAGGCTAGGTAAACAATTATGTGACCAGGAAGGCAATCTGTCTTTCCTTTACCGCGTCCAGCCAGCGGTCAATGAGAGTCCAGGTTGATGAGGAGGACCTTTAGCGCTCACTTGCATCATTTGGGCATTGAAGGTCGTCCTCTTCAACCCAGAAGCTCAATGAACTCCGGCTGGAGGAGGTAAAGGGAAGGCTGTGATTGCCATCCTGGTCGCAGCATTTATCGCATATCTTACCGGACAGGCAGTCAAATCTAAGAGGGGTCCTAATGCCTCTCCCCCCACATGAGGGATGAATTTGAAACAAATATATATAATTTTATAAAGACTTCACACCCAGCCAGGTCTCACCACCCTTCTTGACCCCCCCCCCCATTGCTTCAAAGTGGTGGAAATGTAAAAGAAAAAAAAAAACAGACAAACAAAAAAGAACCTTCCACATCGGATGGTGATCAAATATCGTCCTTATACGTGATTACCTCTGGCGCTAATAGTATGATGAGGAGTCTCAGCAGATCTGGGAGATTGGGGAATAATGAGCTTTTGTCAGTGCCTCCACTTAGCTAGGTGTCTTAAGGGATAGTAATACTTAAATATTACTATCCCCCATCTTGTAGCCCTTCAAAAACTGAGTAAAACGAGCCCAGTGTCATCACTCAAACAAGAATGGTGTTTGCTTATAGGTGTAGATGGACAACAGCCAGCAGTGCGTGGTTAGCCCTGTTTGTTTTCATTTCTTCTTTTAAAAGCTTGTACTGTGTGTACATTTATAGAGGGTACTGACTGCAGGTTTATTCTGTGTACAGGTAGAGAGGGTCCCGGTTGCAGGTTTATACTGAGTGTACAGGTAGAGAGGGTGCTGGCCACAATTATGTACTGTGCATTAGGGCTGCAACTAACTATTATTTTCATAATCGATTAGTTGGCCGATTAATTTTTCAATTAATCGGATAAAAATAGAAGAAATGAAATACCATTTTTAGGCTATAATGTGAGGCCTCAGTCAGGCCTGCCCAAGACATTGTGCTGCATGGGTCCAAGGATGAAATGCTGCCCCCCCTCACCAAAACCGTGCCCACCAAAACCGCACCCAATAAAAAATGCAGACCTCATACCCACGCAAGAGCCTAACCTCTAGTCGTGGGACACAATCCTGGGAGGAGGAGAAGCTCCATGAAGTGTGCGTTTGGGCAGCTATGGGAGGTGGGGGAATGAAATCCGCAGACCGCAGCTGAGCTAATGACACACACACACACCACCCAAAATACACTGCCACATGCACACAAACCACCCAAAATAGACTGACACACACGCACCACCCAAAATAGACTGGCAGACACTCGCATACACACACCCCAAAAAAGACTGACACACATGACACCACCCAAAATAGACTGGCACACACCACCCAAAATAGACTGCCACTAGGCACACACACACCCCAAAATAGACTGCCACTACGCACCCCCCCCCCCCAAAAATAGACTGCCACTACACCCCCCCCCCCCCCAAAAAAAAAAAAAAAAAAGACTGCCACACACGGAGCCTGCTGAAAGGGTTGTCACAAACCACACATACTGACTGAATAGGGCAATATTATAGCCTGGCAGTGGATGAGGAAGAATAATGGAATATACACAATCATTTAGAAGGGTAAAACAAAGCTAGTACAGATGAACTCATACTTGTAGCAGAAGCAACTCGGGCTTTTAAATCCCAGTTTAAATCAGATGATATATTGGCAATGTTTTTTTTCCCCTATGGTACCATCTGTTTGATGCTTGCTCCTTTTTTATTTTGTGAATAAATGCAGTTGAGTACTATACATCTGTATAGTGTTAATTTTTGGGACACACCAGTGAGGACATTTATGGCTACCTACCACTGATCAGTGTGCAGTTTGGTTGAAATTGCCATTGACCTCCTGAGAGATGGTCACACAGCCTCTGCCCCCACTCAGTGGTAGCTTGTCAGTCACTATACTCTGACCCCACCTCAAATTCTTCCTATTTGGTTTTTGATTGTGTGATATTGGGATGATCATGGTCTCATCCATAACACTTCCTTCAGCGGCTGCTTCCCCCTCTGCAAGTAGAGAAGACTTTTTACCCTAGTGAGGCTGGGAAGGGGAAAGCTGAGGAACAGGTAGGCCCTGCAGAGGGGGAAGCAGCAGCTGAAAGAAGGGTTATGGATGAGACCATAATCATCAAAATATCACACAATCATAACCAGGAAGAATTTGAGTTGGGGTCAGAGTATACTGACTGACAAACTACCACTGGGTGGGGGGGTAGAGGCTGTGTGACCATCTCTCAGGAGATCAATGTCAATTACAACCAACCTGCACACTGATCAGTGGTAGGTAACCATAAATGTCCTCATTGGTGTGTCTCAAAGATTAACACTATACAGATGTATAGTACTCACTTGCATTTATTAACAAAATAAAAAAAAAAAAGGAGCAAGGATCAAACCAATGGTACCACAGGGGAAAATACATTGCCATACATGCTCAGAGTAGTTGATAATTGCGGTGGTAGGTAGCCATAAATGTCCCCATCGGTCTGCCCCATAGATTAACACTAATACAATATATAATGAAAAGGGACAAAAAAAAAAACCCCAACCCCTACCAAAAAAAAAAACAAAAAAACCCTCCATCACTTCACTGTAATATCATTTTAGGTTTTTACAAATAGCATAAAGCATACCATTTTTATTCTTTTTTTTTTTTTTTTTTTTTTTTTTTTTCCATGCTATCTGCAATGGTAGGACAATGTTTGAATTGAGTCACATTTACTCACAACATAAATGACTCTTCATTCTCTTTTTGTATACATGTACTCAGCTGTGCTCCTCTGCTGCTGTTTGCTGCCTCCCTCACGACTTACGCCAATAAGTGACTCCACTGCACATCACTATAATATCACACTACAGGTTTCAGGATTATATTCCAGCAGCAGCCCGCGCAAGCTGCTCCGTAGTGCTCGTGCACGGCTGCTTATGACCATGCAGCAACGTTAAGTTGCATTGCTGACACTCTGTTCCGACCACAAACAAGGGCATCCGCTAGGACTGGGCTGAGGCAATCGGGGAGTGGGGAGCAGGAGCAACTTAGTGAGTCACAGGGAGCACTCGCATGCGCAGTTCACAAGAGCTTCCCTTCATTGAGTCAGCAGACTCAATGAAGGGAGCTGTAGGCGCCGGGATCCAGAGTGGACTGCAGGGAACTTAGGTCAGCAGCATAGGGGGGACCCTGGCGATGTAACTGATTGGGAGAAAAATGGAAAATAAAAAAAAAAAAAATCTCGCAGCTTCACTGGGTCCGGCTCTGCTTGCCCGAAGCAGGGCTAAATGGTCCATTATCTTTAAAACAGTCTGGGGCTGCAACTAATCGATTATGAGAATCGTTGACAACGATTCTTGTAATCGATTTTTATCGATAATATAGATTAGTTGTTGCAGCCCTACTGTGCATAGAGGAAGAGAGGGTATTGGCTGCAGATTTGTACTGTGCATATAGGTAGAGTTATATTTCAATTTTATTATTTATTAAAATAAAAAAAAAAATTAGCAAAAAAGTTTCGGTAATTGGTATCGGTGAGTACTTGGAAAAAGTATCGGTATTCTTACTCGGTCCTAAAAAATTGGTATCGGTGCATCCCTACTCGCTAGTTTTAAGGGAGCACAGTGGGATTCTCCATGGGATGAGATAAGTAATAAACCATGAGCTTCAGGTGTATGTACTTGCTAGTAAATGCAAATAGCCAACATTTTAGCTAATTTCTTTTTGGAGGCTTTACTGATCCTTGATAAAGTTGTCCAGTGGAAAGTGTGTCTGTTTCACTACAGAACAATTTGGCATCCATCTATAGCCAACCTGAGAATAATCAAAGAGAATAGTGCTTTTATAGAAAAAATACATTGTTTATAGGTCCATCACTTTGACACGGTCTCTCATAGAAGACTCATTAATAAACTGCAGTGTTTGGGTCTGGATGTAAAAATGGTTAAATGGGTTAAGGCAGTGGATGAGTGACAGGAGACAGAGGGCGGTAGTCAATGGAGAATATTAGGCCGAAGGGAGTGTTACTAGTGGGGTACCTCATGGATCTGTACTGGGGCCCATTCTTTTTTAATATTTGTACTGGTGATATTGCAAAAGGTCTTCACAATAAGGTATGTGTGACGGTTTTTTAGGACTCTCAGACCAATAAGTGAAAATAAAACACTTGATTAAAGTGAATAATGCACAAGTACGCCCTCTAGAGGCGGTAGGTAATACACAGATAAAGTAAACTGAGATATTACAAGGGTAATAGCACAATAGACATAAATGCAAAACAGTATGCACTAGGATGATATTGACCCCCAAGGGGTTAATGTCCAAGTAACAGTCTGTCTCAGATGTGGAGGTTTGACACGCCCTGGATGTTAAAAAGGCTGTGCTGTATAGACAGTGTTCATCAAGTGCTGAGGATCGAGCTGCCTTGCCAAGGTGTTGGATAGTAAGCAGAATGGGAAACAACTTAGCCCCCACGGGCGTAGTTACAGGAACTGCTTTCGTTTGTGCAAGTGCAAATAGCCCCCCCGGGCGTAACGGAAACCGGCCAGCAATGCAAGAGCTAACAGCCTCCTCAGGTGTAATCGAGTGCAGTAATAATAAAGCAAGAGCCACTAGCCCCCTCGGGCGTAGTACCGGATAAGCCAACACTGAAGCCTTTCTGCCAACACTCTGTGTCAATGATATCGTCGGTAACCAATACCGGAGAGCCTTAAGCGCCCAAACTATGTGAACACTCTGCAATGGTAGACTAGAGTTGCCGACGGAGAGCGGCCAACTCAGCAGCAGTATCACGGGTAACGAGGCTCGTACAGGAGATAGAGAGAGTGAATTCGAGGCAGCACTGCAAGAGTTAAAATGCACGTTTACTCGAGGCTTCAGCGCTACTGCAAGGCTCTGCACGGAGAGGAAGGCCCACAGAATACACACAGCTCTGCACAAGTAACGAGGCACAGCACTTAATCGAGGGAAGCACCAGGCAAGGCAGTCACACTGACGCGGGCAGCAGAGACTGGAAATGTCACGGCGGCGACAACTGGAACGCAGGTCACTGGAACAAGCTGGAAGTCGATCTTCGGAGCAGGAAGTCAGCTGGGCCGGGTCGGAGCACGTAGGAGGCAGTCATACAAGCCGGGTCATACACAAGCAGGAACGTCAGTCTAGCCGGGTCAGGATCCAAGGGTGGTACGCAGACGAGCCGGGTCATACACAAGCAGGAACACTGGAGAATGGTCAGGACAAGCCAAATCGGTACACAGGAACTCAGAATACAGGAACACAGCAACAGCACTACTGGCTCAGGGACACCACGAAAGGGCATCTGACAGATGTGATAGCCAGGTATAAAAAGGTCATCAGGAGGCGGGTCAAACTCAGTCAGCAAATCAGTGACAGCCACAACTGAGAGTGACAGGAATCACAGGCACTGTGATAGTATGCGTTTTTGCAGATGACATAAAGATCTGCAATAGGGTAGACATTCCTGGGGGAATAAGCCAAATGACAAATTATTTAGATAAATTAGAAGAATGAACAAGATTGTGGCATGTTGATACATGTAAAATGATGCACTTGAAATGTAAAAACCCAAAAGAAAAATATAGTATTATGGGTACTGTGCTGTCAGACACAACAGAGGAAAGAGATTTGGGAGTAATTATTTCTAATGACTTAAAGGTAGACAGGAAATGTTTCAAAGTTGTGGGGAATGCAAGCAGGGTGCTGGGTTGTATAGCTAGGAGCATTAGTAGCAAAAAAGGGAAGTGGTCAATGGTCATGCCACTCTACATATCTCTAGTTAGTCCTCACCTAGAGTATTGAGTACAGTACTGGAGACCCCATCTCCAGAAGGCTATAAATAATCTAGATAGACTTCAAATAAGGGCTAGTAAAATGCTGACTGGTTTACAGGAACAATCCGGATAGACTACATGATATGAACATCTATAGCTTGGAGAGAAGAGAGGAAGATGATATGATAGAAACATTCAAATACATGAAGGGATTGAACAAATTGCAGAAGGGAAGTACATTTCAAAGGCGTACAAATGTTAGGACAAAAGGCCATAGTCTAATATTAGATGCAGTGCTTATAATTTTAAGTCCTTTGCTACTAGCCAGACCTGAAAAGTTACTCGCCACTGCAATCCAAAACATATCCACCAGGGCTGAATTTCTACTTGCCAGGGCTAAATTTTCACTCGTCTTTGGCTAGTGGCGAGTGGAAATTTTGAGCCCTGCTAAAGGGACACACGTTTAGACATAGTGTAAGACCGTTTTACTTTACTGAGAGGGTAGTAGATAAGTGGAATGGTCTACCAGCATAAGCAGTTGAAGTTAAAACAGTGACAGAATTTTAGCATGCATTGTATAGGTTTGAGGTTTTTACAGTAGGATAATGGACAGAGTAGATGGGCCGAATGGTTCTTATCTGCTGTCAGATTCTGTTTCTATGTACCTTTTCTCCTGTGTCCCTCCACGGTGTATAGAAACATATGGGTTTAGTCTCCTCCTCCCAGCTGATCGTAGGACCAATCGAAAAGACTCAAAAGGAACCCTGGGTACATCTCCCTTCAGTCTTTTTGGTCCTACGAGCTGGGAGTAGGAGTTGGAAGGTCTTTCCAGCCGTTTGTGCCATGTATATATAAAAAAAAAAAAAAAAAAAAAAAAAAAAAGAGAGAGAGAAGAGCAAGCGGTTACCTCCGGGAAGGACACCAGTTAGACGGAGATCTCCCCGGCCGCATTCATTGCGTTCCGGGTATTGGGACACCTCTTTCACTCTGGCGCTGTGTTTTCAGCCGTCATAAGGAGAGAAAGCTGCACGCGAGGACTTCCGGTTACCGGAGGAAGCAGATGCCACGTGGGATTCAACATGGGGTCAGCCGAGGTCGCAGCAGGGGGACCAAGGGTTTGTTCAGGATCCCTCTGAATCGAGCGCCCTGGCTCAACCTGGCTGCAGGGCTTCAGTCCGGTCTAACTGCAACAAGGAAGTGAAGGCAAGGTAGGAAGCCTTTTTATCAATGAGATGATGCTTTTTTTGGCGGGCCTCTGCGTTCCAGCTTGGAACACAAGCCAATTAGTACCTTGTGTATATATATATATATATATATACAGGCTACTCTGAAGCTGATTAGAACAGGGCATACTGCTGGTGGAAATTGAGGATTTTATTAGCAATTTTTCTTTATTTAAGAAATTGTCTATCCTTTTTATATTAATTTAGTAAAAGTTAAGTTTTAGCTGCTATTATGTCTACACCAGCGAAGTCTTCCTCTAAAGACAAGACCGCCACGGATAACAAGGGTGAAAAGGGCTCTCAGAAAGCCAGGACCTGTGCAGGATGTGAGGTTACCATTCCTTCTTCCGACACCAATAAATTATGTACAGAGTGTCTAAAGAAGATAGCAGGTCCAGAAGTGCCAAACCAGTTCCAGGATTTCTTATCTTGGATGAAATCCTCAATGCAAGAAACCTTTGCTTCACTACAAGGTCCAAGAAAAAGGCAAAGATTGGAAGACCCAGATGAAGGCACATCATCTAGAATGGATCAGATGGAGTCAGACAGTTTACAGGATATCTTATCAGAATATTCAGAAGAGGAAGGTGAAATAGTTGAAGAGGAAGAAGGAACCTTCAACGTGGAAAAGATTGATACCTTTCTCAGAAGCATGAGAAAGACATTAGGATTAACGGAAGAAGTAAAGGAAAAGGGTATCTTGGATAATGCATTTGTGGGTAACAAGAAAGAACTACCAACCTTTCCAGTACATCAGTCAGTTTCAGATCTGATCAAGTCTGAATGGAGTAAGGGGGATAAAAGAATATCCATGTCCCGAAGATTTCAGAAGATGTATCCCTTCAAAGAAGAGGAGACGGTTAGCTGGAGTTGCCCACCAAAGATTGATGCATCTATTGCACAACTGGCTAGGAGAACCACGATTCCCATGGAGGATGGATCTTCTTTAAAGGATCCTATGGATCGAAAAATGGTGGGCACCTTACAGAAACAGTATGCGCTATTGGGTCAGAACATGAAGATGGCTACAGCCTTAGCATGTATCTCAAGAACTATCCGAATCTGGTTGACAGATTTTGAACAGAAGATAGAATCTTCAGTCTCAAGATCCAGACTAATTAAAGAGGTAGCTACAATCAAGGAAGCAGTAGCTTATACTTGTGACGCATCTATGGACGCTATCAGGCTAGCAGCTAGGTCTTCAGCCCTATCTGTCACTTCCAGGAGAGCTCTCTGGCTCAGATCATGGGGGGCAGACCCTTCTTCAAAGTCTAAATTAGTCACTTTACCATATGAGGGCAATCTGCTGTTCGGTGAAAAGCTGGAGGATATAATAAAGAAAGTTACGGGGGGAAAGAGTTCTTTCCTTCCACAGGAAAAGAGATCTAGATCATTGCCACTGAGATCATCTTTCAAGGGGCGGCGCCAGTCCTTTCGAGACTCAAGACGTTTTCAGCCATCAAGAGGATTTGATCAGCGAAAACAATCCTCTTCTCAGTTCACAAGGGGCTCATTCAGGAAAGAAGGAGCTAGAAAAAATCAATTTAAGAAAGAGAGTTCCAGTGAAGGTCAGCGGACCCTGCTACCTGCTCCAGTTGGGGGTCGCCTGGGGCAGTTTGTTCATCATTGGCTATCACTGAACATCCAGGACAAGTGGGTCATTCGATCAATTCAAGCAGGGTGCCTGCTAGAGTTCAGTCAAAGACCCCATCAAAATTTATTCAGAACCTCAAGAACCCCAAAGGACAGCATGAAAGCAAGGGAGCTGAGAAGCTCCATTCAAGATCTAAATCTAAACAGAGTAATTCAGCCGGTTCCTCAGGAATTCAGGAGAAGAGGATGGTACTCAGTAATATTTGTGGTAAAAAAAATCCACAGGAGGCTTCAGGACTATCCTAGATCTGAAACATCTGAATCCTTATTTGAAACAAAGGACATTCAAGATGGAAACAGTTTCATCCATAATTCAGGCCCTGAGACCATCATCAGTTCTGACAACAATAGATCTTCGGGAAGCATATTATCATATTTCCATTCTAAAGAGTCACAGGAAATTTCTCCGGTTTTCCTTCGAGGGACAGCATTGGCAATTCAGGGCGCTGCCATTTGGACTAACTTCAGCACCAAGAATCTTCTCAAAAATTCTGGCAGCAGCTCTGGAACCCTTGAGACAACAGGGAATCACAATCCTGCCCTATCTCGACGACATTTTGATAATATCGGAGTCCTACCATCAAGCTCAGGAGCAGACGTCCAGAACTCTAGAACATCTTCAGGATCTAGGTTGGATTGTGAACTCAGAAAAGAGTCAGTTACGACCTACACACAGACTAATATTTCTGGGTATGCTCCTGAACATGGAAGAGAACAAGATATCTCTGTCCTTACCCAGGATAGAATCCATTATCAAGAGAGTGAGATTATGTCAGAGAACTTCACTCCACACAGCTCAGGAATACATGGAGCTTCTAGGGACTATGACCTCATCAGTTCAAGTAGTTCCTTGGACCAGATTCCACATGATATCATTACAAAATTGGTTCCTAAGTCAATGGAATCGGGATCCTACCAACAGGGCTCAAAGAATTCCTCTTCCTCAAGATTCGGAAGGAATTATGTTGGTGGACAAAGAAGAAGAACTTGCAGAAAGGAATACCATTGCAAGACATACAGTGGGAAAGAATACAGACAGATGCCAGCCTGACCGGATGGGGAGGATTCTGGAGAAACAAGGCAATACAAGGAAAATGGTCTGCCAAGGAAACCAAACTTCACATAAATCGCCTAGAACTAAGAGCAATAGCCCTCTGCCTAAAGAAACTAAAAGTGGAGTTAAAGAACAAGCCAGTAAAGATAATATCAGACAGCATGGTCGCAGTTCTGTACATAAAAAACCAGGGGGGAACAAGAAGCAGATCCCTAAGTCTCGAATCAGGAAAAATCCTAAGCTGGGTGGAGAGGAATCTGGCACGCCTGTCAGCCATTCACATTGCAGGCAGTGTCGATCTTCAAGCAGATTTTCTCAGCCGCAACAAGTTAGACCCAGGAGAGTGGTCCCTGAATCCGAAAGTCTTCAGGCTAATCGTAGAAAAGTGGGGACTTCCAGTGGTAGATCTAATGGCATCCAGTCTAAACAGGAAGGTTCAGACTTTCTTCTCCAGAAATCCTCATCCTCCGGCATTGGGCTCAGATGCTCTGAGTCACAGGTGGACCTTCAGCCTAGCATATCTGTTCCCTCCGTTTCCTATGATCCCAATAGTTCTCAGAAAAATCAGACAGGACCAAGCAGAAGTCATTCTGATTGCTCCAAATTGGCCCAGAAGGGTGTGGTTCTCAGAACTAATAAGACTTTCATCAGCCCGTCCATTGCCCCTGCCTCCTCTGGAGGACCTCCTATCTCAGGGTCCAATTCTTTACCCAAATCCGGGGTTTTTGAAGCTAACGGCCTGGAGGTTGAAAGGACTTCCTTAAGATTAAGAGGACTTGAGGATCCAGTTATTAATACTATCTTAGCAGGCAGGAAGTCTTCAACCTCCAAGGTATAATACAGAATCTGGGAATCTTTCGCTAACTGGTGCGGCAGCAGAGGTCTACAAAGATCCTCAATCACATCTTCCCATGTCCTGAGTTTCCTACAGAAGGGGTTCGAGTTAGGACTTCGTCCAGCCTCTCTTAAAGTACAGCTTTCAGCCATCTCAGCCTGTCTGGCTAGACAGTTTGCAGACGAAGACATAGTTAAGAAATATCTAAGGGCAATTGATAAATCAAGACCTAGGATCAAGAGTGTAGTTCCTCCTTGGGATCTAAATATTGTATTAGACCAATTATCCCAGTCTAAGCTGTTTGAACCTCTGGACCAAATACAGATTAAACACCTAACCTTGAAAATAGTATTTCTAACAGCTATTACGTCGGCCAAGAGAGTAAGTGAGCTTCAGGCCTTATCAGCAAAAAAAACCTTATATTATTTTTCATCAAGACAAGGTGGTGCTTCGAACAAAGCCCGAATTTAGATCTAAGGTGGTGTCTTCCTTCCATTTGAACCAAAATATAGTATTACCTTCATTTTTTCCAAATCCAAAAAATCAGGAGGAGAGCCGTCTACATACTCTGGACTTGGTCAGAGGTATGTCAGTTTACTTGGAAAGATCAAAGCCTTTCGGGAAGTCAGATTCCTTGTTCGTTCACTTCCAAGGAAAATTTAAGGGTATTCCCGCTCCCAAAGCCTCCATCGCAAGATGGATCACAGAATGTATTAAATTGACTTATTTAGAAGCAGGAAAAGATCCTCCAAAGATCCTAAGAGCACATTCGACCAGGTCTATGGCAAACTCATGGGCCGCAAAGGCTTCAGTGACAGCAGAAGAATTGTGCAGGGCAGCAACTTGGTCATCTATTTCTACTTTTATTAAACATTATCATTTGGATCTTCAAGCTGCTGCAGAAGCAGATTTCGGGAGAAAGATCCTCAAAGCAGCAGCCTCTTCAGGCCGGTAAGACCTCTCCTGTTTGTATTTATTAGTAATTTGCTTAAGACTTGTAAATCTGTTTTCCCAACCCCTGAGTATTACTTTGTTACATCCCATATGTTTCTATACGCCGTGGAGGGACACAGGAGAAATGGAGAAATTTATCTTACCGACATTTCCTTTTCTCCTGTGTCCCTCCACGGCGCTCCCAACCCACTAATAAGCTCCTTTTTTGGGTATGTTCTAGCTCTGACAAAAGTTGACTGAAGGGAGATGTACCCAGGGTTCCTTTTGAGTCTTTTCGTTTGGTCCTACGATCAGCTGGGAGGAGGAGACTAAACCCATATGTTTCTATACGCCGTGGAGGGACACAGGAGAAAAGGAAATGTCGGTAAGATAAATTTCTCCATTTTTCTTATGTGTCCCTATCATGGCGATAGAGACTAATGGGGGTATCAGCGCCCCCTAGCTTGCGTAGGACCAACTTCAGATTATAAAAGGAGACTTCCCGCTCCTCCAGACAGTCTTTTTGGTCCTACACAGCTGGGGTAGGGACGTAAGACAGTCGTCTCCTACCTGGGAGTTTTTTTTTTTTTTTTTTCTTCTTCTTCTTGGCAGCATTCCTGCTGCTTGAGCCGGGAGAGGTTCGCGCTTCTCCCGAAGAGCTTGCTCCGTGCTGAACCGGCAAGCTGTAAAGAGCTCCAGCATGCGCCTTAAGTCTCCCCGGGTTCTGGTGAGATTCGGCGCTTACAACAGGAAGTACCTGGGATGACATCATCGGCGGCGT
This sequence comes from Rhinophrynus dorsalis, assembly GCA_037306005.1. Classification (NCBI taxonomy): domain Eukaryota; kingdom Metazoa; phylum Chordata; class Amphibia; order Anura; family Rhinophrynidae; genus Rhinophrynus; species Rhinophrynus dorsalis. The sequence goes on along the minus strand of CM074720.1, from coordinate 199,313,042 downwards.
CCGGAGAGAAGCTGTGCTCAGGAAAAGGACAGAAACAGTTGCAGGCTACCTCCTACAGGCAATCCTTCCCCCTGCTATGGATTCACTTGCATAGGGGGAAAAAGGTAAGGGCTGTGAGCCACCTTCTATTTATCAACCTCTTAATGGTTAGTGGGGGAGGGCCTATGCGTTCCAGAGTGGAACGTACGCCCAGGGCCTACTATATTTAAGAGGCCAACTTTTCTGTTGCTCCCTGGAGTTAGATGTTTTAATGTTTCTTTTATGGGAAACTAGTAAAAATGTGAAATTTACTCACCGATATTTGTTTTTCCTCTGTGTCCTTCCACGGCAATGTACTGTGGGTATTTGGCTCCGTCTTCCAGCTGGTAGGACCAAATCAAACAAATTTCTTGAGCTACCTCACCTATGCAGTTATACATTTGTCCAAGCTGCAAGATACAAGAGGTTAGAGAGATAGCAATACCAATATGCATTTAATTCAGTAATTCAACAGCTCACTGGACAGTCAATGGAGCTGATACAGATACCCGTGTAATTGAAAAGGGTGGGGTGCCGTGGAAGGACACAGAGGAAAAACAAATACTTAGCGTCCTCTAATGTTTGAAGGACACGTCAGTAGAGTTGTAAGAAGGTAGAGACTGGTGACCTTGTGGCAGCTTGCATGATCCTATATGTGAAGCAGCTGCCTTTGCTTCCCTGATGTCTTCATGGCACGAATAGTGCGGGCTGTAGGGCACTGCGGTGGCTCATGGTAAACTGAGACTTAAGTCTGTTTGATACAGTCCCTAGTTCACTAAGAAACAGTGGCTTTTGTAAGTAGTGAAAAACCAAAAAATCCTTTTAAATAGTCCACAGAAGCAGACAAAACAGTTGTCAGATTTGCACCATAGCTAGGTTCTGTTGACGCGTATCTCAATACAGTGAACAATATCCAATGTATGTAGTCCTTTCTTGATCTGGGGAGTTGGACTGAAACAAAAGAAGGAACAATCACTGGTTGATGAAACTTGTGAAATGAAGAAGTCCTAAGTCAAAGACCACTCATTCACCTGAAATGCCAAAAAGAGAGGTACAGACCTAAAGGGCTGCAGCTGACTCAGTCAACTGGCTGATATAGTGGCCCTGAGAAAGTGAGCTGTAAGAGAGGCAATTCCAGGAGACTGCTTCTAATGACACCAGGTATGGAATAAGGATAACTGCCGTAGGATCAGATGAAGGTCCTAAGGCAGAAAGGAGTCAAGTAGGATTGGCTTGATCCTGGATGTTGAAGTAATATATTGTCTGCCTGGTTAGACCTCTGCAAAAGAAAGGTCTCCAAGACTGGCAAAATAGAAGATTAAGAAGAGGTTTTAAATGCTGTGGAAAACCCTGCTTGAAGCAATCAAATTGTAGAGGTGGGAACAAATGATGAGCCAGCTTCTCAGAAAGACACCGCCTATAAAAGATAGACCAGGCTAGTAGATGATGGTCTTCTGCTCTGTAGGATGGTAAACTCAGACTGGATCAGGGAAGCCCTGAAGACTGAAAGATTGCCACTCAGCCTCCAGGCTTGATCCGGAAGAATACTAGATCTGATTGAAATAGATATCCAAAGATTAGCAACCCCAGAATGTATAATAGGGGAATCAGAGGTCTGATTGACATCTGTAGTATGGTGGCAATCAAAGCTTCCGAGGCCTGTCTGGGAAGATGAGAGAGACAGACTTCTTACCGGTCTCATCTGCTGTCTGTACTACCTAATACAGCAGGGCAGAGGAGGAAATCTGTTCTACCAGATGAAAGTTCCACTGTATCCTAAGACCATCCTGGCTAAGACCTGGGGTTCGAGCCATCTGAGAGATAGGTTAGGCATCTTCTGCTTTATAGTGTGGCCCTCAGATCCACTGATGGGTCCTTTAACGTGGCTGCCACAGAGTTGAATATTCTTTAGATCAGGCCCCATTTTCCTAGAACTACTAACCTGTGGTTTAGGAATCCTGCCTGGACAAGCAGATGACCTGCAAGGAATGCTGCTATAAGTATCCACAGATTCTGTCTGACCCATAAGGGATCTGAAAGCTAGCTCGTTCAAGTGCGGTGCTTAAATTCCTACTTGGTTGAGCAGATACTGAACCGTCGAAATATAGTCTGACCCGAGTAGAGAGGTGCATTGACACCGAAACTAAAGTACCTGAGGGACTTACATATTCTCAGTAGTTTAGAACAATCGACAATACCATCTGCATTAGAAGGAGCTTCTTTTAATAAAGTCATATTATCAGCATAAGACTTCCGTCTAGGAGAGAAAAAAAACCCTGAAGAGGAGCAGAGATTTTTGCCACTTACTGCCTTAATACACTGTGGGTAAGGCAATTTGTACATAGTTTTAGCAGGGTACGACAGAGTAGTTTTGTGTCCAGAACCTGCGTAGGATAGCATGATAGCTAATATGTCTTACATAGAAGGATTTAGGATTCAAGCTGTCCCCTGTAGATTGCTTGCTAAAGACATGTTTATAAACAATAAAAACAGGAAGTCTGGCAATATTCAAGGATAATCGATGGTTAGAATTGTAGCCATATATCAAACAGAAGACAGCAATTAAATTTTCTTCGAATAAAATCTACTTACATTACCAAGGACGCCATCCAAATGACTCCTAAGTGTCCGGAAAGGCCTGCCGCATGCTACTTCCGATTTGCGTTCCACTCGTGTAACGCATAGTGCGGCACTTCCGGTTTTCAAGGGCCTAGGGAAAGCGACCACGCTTCCTAGTAGCCGACTGACATGGATGGCGCAAGGGGAGACCGGGCCTAGCGCTGAGCGGATGGCCAGGATCCCAAAACCCACAGGAGCACAGAAACTTGGTAGAATTACCGGATCCAGCAAACATGAGGTGCCAGGTATGGATCTGGAACTGAATGTGTACTGCAGTTAGGCAAGTCACATAGGAAAAAATAAAAAACAATTTAAACTTTTCTTCTTAAGTAGGGAGAGAGAGGCAAAGTCTCCGTCCTCCAGCTTGGTAGGACCAAAATAACTGCATAGGGGAGGTAGCTCAAGACATTTATTTGATTTGGTCCTACCAGCTGGAAGGCGGAGCCAATTACCCACAGTACATTGCCGTGGATTGGACACAGAGGAAAGTTAAGTTTTATAGATACTGGGTTTTTAGGCTACTTGAAGTATGTCTTCTACCTCCAAGAATTTGCCTATTAAGGAGAAGGAAAAAGACAAAGCAATTTCTGATAAGGATGAGAAAACTACTCCTAAAGCTAAGACATGTCTAGGATGTGATAATTTATTATCCACAGAGGAGTCTTCAAAGCTGTGTCCAGATTGTCTAAAGAAGGCAGCTAATACAGACATTCCATCCCAATTTCAGTATTTTTTAATGTGGATGAAGGATTCTATGCAACAAACTTTATCCTCCTTGCAGGCTTCTTCCATTTCCAGAAAAAGGCCTAGACTTGAAGATCCTGGGGAAGGTACATCCTCTATGCATATTGAAGCAGACGAATCCAGCCTTTTTGAAGATCTATCTGACTATTCATCAGAAGAGGAAGGAGAAATTCAAGATGACGACGAAGGATCTTTCAATATTGAAAAAATGGAGCCTTTGCTAAAAAGCCTGCGAAAAACCTTAGGCCTGATGGAAGAAACCACTGAACATGGAATCTTGGATACAGCATTTTTAGGCAAAAAGAAACTCCAGTTTTTCCTGTCCACCATTATGTGTCTGACTTGGTGAAAGAGGAATGGAAAAAGGGTGACAAGAGAATAAATGAATCAAAAAGATTCCATAGAATGTATCCTTTCAAGGAAGAAGAGGCTTCAGTCTGGACAACACCTCCGAAAGTAGATGCTCCTATTGCCCAACTGACAAAGAAGACCACCTTGCCTATGGAAGACGGCTCCTCATTAAAAGATCCTATGGACAGGAGGCTAGAAGCTACCTTGAGAAAACAGTTCTCTGTTTTAGGACAGAGTATAAAGGCAGCGACAGCCTTAACATGTGTATCTAGAACGATAAGAATATGGCTGACAGAGCTGGAACAGAAAATTGAATCATCCGTCTCCAGGTCCAAATTAATGAAAGAAGTAGCATTCATAAAAGAAGCAATGGGATATTCTTGTGACGCCTCCTGGGAAGTAATCAGGTTAGCGGCCAGATCTTCTTCTTTGTCCATTACAGCCAGAAGAGCTTTATGGTTAAGAACATGGGGAGCTGACCCGTCTTCAAAGAACAAGCTGGTGTCCTTACCCTTTTCTGGATCCACTTTATTCGGAGAACAACTAGAAGAAATAATCAAGAAGGTTACAGGAGGAAAAAGCTCCTTTCTTCCGCAAGACAGAGAAAAACTTCTCCTTCAACAACAAATAGAAGGTCCTTTCGAGACTCAAAACGTTTACAAACATCAAGACAGTATGATCAGAGAAAAAGTGGTTATGGTCAGACTTCAAGAGGTTCATTCAAGAAGGCAGGAATCAGAAGTGGACAATTCAAGAAGGAAGCCTCATGAAGTTCAAACTATCCTGCCTCTAATTCCAGTCAGCGGTCGCCTGGAAAACTTCCTACAAGCCTGGAAGAATCTAGCTGTACCAGACAATGGGTAATTCAAATATTAGAGGCAGGGTATTTTCTGGAATTCGACCGCATTCCTCGAAAAAATATATTCAGAACATCAAAGAGGCCAAGAGACCCCATGGCAGCAAGAGGTCTAGAAGAATCGGTTCAAAACCTAGCCCTCAACAGGGTAATAGAGCCTGTTCCACTACAAGACAAAGGGGGCTTCTACTCTGTAATTTTTGCAGTGCCAAAGGCATCAGGGGGGTTCAGAATTATTCTGGATCTGAAGACATTGAACTCAAGCATAAAGACAAAATCCTTCAAGATGGAAAGTACTTCATCAGTAATCCAGACGGTTCATCCAGCAGCCTTCCTAACAACGGTGGATCTCAAAGAGGCTTACTACCATATCAGAATAGCCCCAGTCCATCGCAGATTCTTGAGATTTTGCTTCATGGCACAACGCTGGCAGTTCAAAGCTCTGCCATTTGGTCTCTCTTCAGCCCCAAGGATTTTTTCAAAGATCCTTGCGGTAGCTTTAGAGCCTCTGAGGAGGAAAGGAATAACTATCCTCCCGTACCTAGACAATCTCCTCATTGTATCCCTATCCAAGGTTCGTTCGGAACTGGACACCCAGGAAACCTTGCACCATCTACAAAAACTGGGTTGGATAATCAATTTTCCGAAGAGCCAAATCCATCCATCTCAGCATCTGGATTTTCTGGGCATGACCTTCGACACCAAGGTCAACCAGGTGACATTATCCTCCTCAAGAATAAGGGGGATAATCAACAGAATCAAGTCCTTCAGAAAACAGTACACATGGCCCACGAATACATGAGAATTCTAGGAATAATGAACTCTGCCATTCACATAGTACCATGGACCAGAAGTCACCTAAGGCAACTCCAAAAATTGTTCCTAGCTCACTGGAACAAGGACTCGGTCAACACCTCGCAAAGAATCCTATTGACGCCATGAGTAAAGTCAGAGCTACTATGGTGGACAAACCCAAGAAATCTGGGAAAAGGAACCTCTCTACAGGATATAATCTGGCAAAAGGTATCAACAGATGCAAGCCTGACAGGATGGGGAGGTTGCTGGAACAACATCTCCATTCAAGGGACATGGTCTCAGCAGGAAAAAGCCCTACACATAAATGTCCTAGAACTCAGGGCTATTTATCTGTTCCTAAAGAGCCTAAAGAAGTTTATCAAAAACAAACCAGTCCAGATCCTGTCGGACAGCATGGTGGCAGTTCTTTACATAAAGAACCAAGGAGGGACAAAAAGCAGAGCTCTGAACCTAGAATCACAGAAGATATTGAGATGGGCAGAAAAGAACCTAATGACCCTGTCAGCCACCCACATAGCAGGTGTCTTGAATCTCCAAGCGGACTACCTGAGTCGAAACAGGATGGAGCCAGGAGAATGGTCCCTCAACAGAGAAATCTACAATCAGATTGTCAGCAAATGGGGAACTCCAGTGATAGACCTCATGGCAACTTGGGAAAACAAGAAATGCAACATCTTCTTTTCCAGGACAAGACATCCAAAAGCTCAAGGGATGGATGCCATGGCTCATTCCTGGAACTTTCCTCTAGCATACATCTTTCCACCAACCCCAATGATACAGAGGGTTCTAAGAAAGATCAGACTCGAGAGAGCAAATGTCATCCTAATAGCTCCAGAGTGGCCAAGGAGAGTGTGGTTCTCAGAATTAATCAATCTAGCGATAGAGGATCCATGGCCACTTCCGATCCGGTCAGACCTCCTGTCCCAAGGTCCGGTGCTTCATCAAAACCCAGCCTTTTTGAAACTGATGGCCTGGAGGCTGAGAGGAACTCATTAAGATCAAGAGGACTCTCAGACGCTGTCATGAGTACAATAGCAGAAGGGAGGAAAAAGTCCACCTCCAGGATATACTGCAGGGTTTGGAAAGTATTTTCAGCATGGTGTATATCTGAAAAAATAAGATCCTGCATAAAAACATTGCATATTTTGAATTTTTTACAGCAGGGGTTTGAAAGAAGATTAAACCATCCACATTAAAAGTGCATGTTTCAGCATTATCAGCCTTTCTGGCAAAACAGTTTGCAGAAGACCATCTAGTAAAAAGATATCTAAAGGCTATAACAAAAGTTAGACCCAGAATAAGGAAGGTTATTCCTCCATGGGATTTGAATATGGTGCTTGATCAGCTATCTTCCTCTCCTAAATTTGAACCTTTAGAAGAAATACCTTTAAAAATGCTTACTATAAAAACGGCCTTCCTAACTGCAATAACCTCTGCAAGAAGAGTTTTGGAAATCAAAGCATTATCTTCTAAGCCACCTTACACGGTGTTCCATCAAGATAAAATAGTATTAAGAACCAAGCCTACATTTAGACCAAAAGTGGTATCCGAGTTTCATCTGAACCAGGATATCATTTTACCCTCTTTTTGCCCAAATCCAAAAGGGGAAAAAGAGAAAAAGCTGCATAATCTGGATTTGTTAAGGTGTGTTTCTATCTACCTTAATAGAACAGAACCCTTCAGGAAGACAGATTCCCTTTTTGTCCATTTCCAAGGGAAATATAAAGTATCTCCAGCCTCAAAATCCTCCTTATCGAGATGGATAACCCAATGCATAAGAATGTCCTATCTGGAAGCAGGGAGGATCCCTCCAAAGATCCTGAAAGCCCATTCTACCCGAGCGGTAGCCACCTCCTGGGCATCAAGAGCCTCTGCTTCCCCTGAAGAAATTTGTAGAGCAGCCACCTGGTCCTCTATCTCCACTTTTATCAAGCACTATCAAATAGATGTGCATTCTTCAGCAGAGGCAAAATTCGGAAGGAAGGTCCTGGAAACAGCCATCCAAACTGGTCCGGTAAGAATGTCTTATCCCTTCCTTTTTTTTTTTTTCTCTATAATATGATTCATGTGTATGGGCAGACACATCATAAACTACTAAGGGACACGGTTTATATTACACACCCATTGTTTTATTACTGCTTGGGTATGTCCCCATTAGTCTCCAACGCCATGATAGGGACACAGAAGAAAGGGAGAAATTTTTCTTACCGATATTTCCTTTTCTTCTGTGTCCCTCCATGGCGCCCCTGCCCTCTCTTTAACATCTCTATTTATATTTTTTAGCTTTGACAAATGATGACTGTCTGGAGGAGCGGGAAGTCTCCTTTTATAATTTGAAGTTGGTCCTACGCCAGCTGGGGGGCGCTGACACCCCCATTAGTATCTATCGCCATGGAGGGACACAGAAGAAAAGGAAATATCGGTAAGAAAAATTTCTCCCTTTCTCAAATACATTCACTTTATGTCTGGTGGTCATGCATTCCTTTTTATTGTTCGCAAAAAAGCAGATGCACATTTCTATTTGTGTACTTTTTTATCTCCCCCACCCAAAACTATTTTTTTTTTTTTATTTTATTTTTTTTTTTTATTTGCATTTATCTCAATGTATTCATACAATTTTGTTTTAATCTTAACTAGTCTTGATACATCAACACATCATGAATAATGATAATGACATAACGGGTCATTGTTTCCTTCCTGAAAATTAAGTTTAAAGTAAGTTTTCACTCGCTTATTTTCTATTTTGGTGTAGAGAAGATTTGCTCTTCCATCTCTGGTCCTTTGCAAAATCAGTGATAATTCCATTGACCTGGCTTTTATGAAGGTGTTCTGTGTGAATAACTCTTGTGTGTATAAAACATTTATCGTAAACAGACACACCATTCATTTTTGCTTGTCAACTGCAGAGTAGAAATTACTCACTTTAACAGCCATGCTAAGCATGGACATTTGACTAAGCAATAAAATTAGTCAGAGGCTAATGTCAACTGAAAACATGGCACTACAGAGTTTTATGCAAAATATCATTATTTTGTTATTTCTAAACAATAAAGTTAAATCCTATACAAAAAATATTTTTCAGAACTGACAAAACTGTAATTGGGTGCAGTGGATTCCATGGGGACTGCCTTACACTCACGAAAATTATAGAGGCCAGATTAAAGGTAAGTTGGTGACTACATATCAGTTAAAAGTTAAACTTGTGGACCGGAAAATTCCCTTCCTTATTTTTGATTCAATCTATCTGATTATTAATTCCAGATGTACAAACATTCAAACAACAAGACAATGACCAGTGGAGCCATAGCAGCCATGCTTTCGACCATACTCTACTCTCGACGCTTCTTTCCATACTATGTATATAACATCATCGGAGGCCTTGATGAAGAAGGTGAATTTTTAAAATTATTTTCATTTACTGATCTCTGGGTCACGTCTTCTCATAGCCAATCCTACAATACAATATATTTTCTTCCAGGAAATTCTTAATGATTGCTTATAAATGGGGATTTGGATTTTACAAACATACTTTACTATAGTTCATATAAGACCATCCCCTTCTGCATCTTAAGTTAAAATGAACATATTCTCAAAGAGACAAAAAACAAAAACACTGGCAAACTTCATGATCCATTCCCAATTCATGGTGGGAATCCCACCATCTGCCCTCTTGGTAAGCAAAGAGTTATCTTGGAGTTTGACCCTGTTCGTCCTCTATGTATGCATGTATCTTTATTTATATAGCACCATACATGTACACAGCTTTTTGCAGAAACAGTAATGATACCATACAAAAAATATTGAAGTAAGGGCATAAAGCTAAAGTGTGATCATTGCATTATTCATGGGGAACAAGTGCAACCAAATAAGTCATACATTGGGAAGGGGACCTTGCCCCAAAGAGATTAGTTTGTTTGGTAACCATGACCGCATACAGAGACCATAGAAGGAGGATAGTAAATGTAGGTACAGTGATTTTGTGACTGTTGACATGCACAGTTTGTCCCTGACAGCGAGCTTGTTTCCTGAGAGCCTTCAATTTAGGACTGTGAAAGTAGTAATAGATAGACAATTTTGCTATATATCCCTGTATTAGAAACACCTGCCTCCATTGCATCATACAGAGCTCTTGGAACTGCTTGGGATAGTGTAACATTGGTTTACTGTTTTTCCATAAACAGTTTCACAAAAAGCTCTCTAAAAATGGAAATTTAGTGATGTGTATATATGTAATATAGATTAAAAAAAAATAGTTCTTCAGAGATGATGATAAGCTGCATAACTGATGCTCGAAATACACAAAATAGAAAGCTTTTTCAAGTTAGATTGGTTTGGAGGTGACCTTTGCATCAAAATATCAGATTCTGATACAATCTCCATTGATTAACTCTTAGTACTGTATAACAATTAGGGGTGGGCGATAGAGAGAAATTTACTAACCGATATTTCCTTTTCTTCTGTGTACCTCCACGTCACATTTGCATAATGGGATTCACTTCCTTCCTCCAGCTGGTAGGACCATTCAAAATTAGTTAAATAGGGTACGTCCCAAGGCGCCTTCAGTTATACATGTTGTCCAAGCTGAAAAATATAGCATATCAAGGTTAAGGGTGGGTGTGACGTGGCGATACACAGAAGAAAAGGAAATATGGGTTAGTAAATTTCTCTCTTTCTTCTGTGTACTCCCCGTCACATTTGCATAATGGGAATTTCCCAAGCAATAAAAGAGGGAGGGAGAATCATACAGAAAAATATAACAATATATATCAAATATAACCGAAAATCATACCCTTTCATTGTGGGATTACTGCCTGCAGTACTCCTTGTCCAAACTTGGCATCAGCAGAGGCTTCTACATCCAACCTGTAATGCTTGATAAAAGTGGATATGGATGTCCAGGTGGCTGCTTTGCATAACTCCTGAGGAGTAGCATTAGCCTTCATTGCCCATGATGTAGCCATTATAGAGTGGGCTTTTATCCTGAGGGGAGGATCTAGTCTAGCCTCCTTATATGCAGAGATTATGCACTGTCTTATGCATCTAGCCACAGTTTGCTTGGATACTGCTGAACCTTTCCTTTTACCCATATATTGAGAACAAATTATCTGATTTCTTAAACTCTGCAGTTCTTTGAAGATAAATGGATATACACATAACTAAGTCTAAGGAATGTAATCTTTGTTCTTTCTCCCCTCTTGGGGAAGAACAGAATGAGGGTAAAATGATCTACTGGTTCTGATGAAACTCTGAGACTACCTTTCCCCTAAAGGATGGTTTCAATCTAAGGACAACCTTGTCCTGATGGAGGGTTAGATAGGGGGCCTGACAGCGGAAGGACTGCAGCTCATTGACCCGTTTAGCAGAAGTAATAGTGGTTAAAAAGACTGTCTTCCAAGTTAAATGCCTTAATGATACCTGCTCTAGAGGCTCGAAAAGAGGGGAATCAATGAGTTGAGTCAGGACTAGATTTAAATCCCAAGCAGGGACAATTTCCCTAATCCTGGGATGTAACTTCTCTATAGCCTTAACAAATCTCTTAATTAAGCTATCCTCTGCCCAGTGCCTTGTCATAACAGCAACTTTTTTCCTCTTTTAACTAAGCTGTGATCCACACTTACCACATTTTGAAAACTTCTAACTTCAAAATAGTGGTGCTCAGCTTGTAATATTTACCCTGTACTCCCAAATACAGAATAAGTAAATGAGGTGGGGGTGTATATATATATATATATATATATATATATATATATATATATATATATATATATATATATATATATATATATATATATATATATATATATATATTTTTTTTTTTTTTTTTTTTTTTAAGATGCACCTACAAGAAAACCTATGAAAAATGTTTTATCAAAAAATGAATAATTGAGATTTTCAAACTAAATTGTTGATTATTCATACAAGTATGGCATCAAAGGAAAAGCCCTCCTTATCCTTAAAAGTACATATAGTATAATTTGTGTGGGTGTACTAAATGTATTAGAGGGAAAATATGGTTGAATAATGAAACTAAAAATACCAAAATTAGTAGAATTAGTCCTAGAAGGGCATAAAAACCAGGGGATCTACTCAGTACTGTTCCCTGTCGCAAAACCATCAGGGGAGATGATATTGATCCTGGGCATGAAATGGTTAAACTCCTTTCTCAAAATCCAAAAGTTCAAAATGGAAACAATCTCATCAGCCATGAAGGCAGTCAGTCCCTCTAAATGCATTCCTGACCACCATAGATTTCTCTCTGTCTCTCTGTCTCTCTGTCTCTCTGTCTCTCTGTCTCTCTGTCTCTCTGTCTCTCTGTCTCTCTGTCTCTCTGTCTCTCTGTCTCTCTTCCAGCCTGGGATTTAAACTTGGTTCTAAAACAACTATCATTATCAGGCAGTTTTGAACCTCTGGAATCTGTATCCCTGAAGAACCTGACCCTTAAGTTTGTTTTCCTGATGGCCATTACATCGGCTAGAAGAGTGAGTGAGGTACAGGCCCTGTAATGTTTAGTTCCTTATTTAGCTTTCCATCATGATAAGGTGGTATTAAGACCTAAACCTACCTTCCGGCCTAAAGTTTTTTCAAAATTCTACCTTAGGAAATTGTTTTGCCTTCATTCTGTGCTAAAATGCAGAATGAAAAAGAAAGGGAACTTCACACCTTAGACCTTGTACAATGTCTCTCCATCTATTTACATAGGATTAAAGAATTCAGAAACGCAGAATCTCTAGTTGTCCATTTCTTTGGAAGAGCAAAAGGTTCTGCAGCTTCAAAACCTTCCATTGCCAGGTGGATTAGGGATTCTCCAGTGGATAATAGCCCATTCAGCTAGAGCTATTTACATCATGGGTACAAAAAGCCATTGCATCTCTTGTGAAGTAAGATGATGGCCACTTGAAATTAAAGTTGATGGCAAATGATTTGTTATTGGTGGGGGCTATATTGAAAGTGAGTGCTTTGGAATTCTGTGTTTATTTTGAATCCTGAAAGTTTCCAAAATCTCTTTTTTGTTTGGACATAAGATGTGGTAGAGAAATCATAGGTCTAATGATTGTGAGCAATAGATCATCTGCAAAAAGATTGCTTATATTCTGACTTAATGGATTGGGATTTCTGTTATGTTAGGATTTTGTTGCAGAGGTGCCACAAAAAGCTTCAGACTGATAATGAACAGTAAAGTGGCATCCATGTTTAGTTCTTCCTTTTGATTGCAAAATATTCTGACACTGCTCAAGAGGTAGACACAGGATAAAGTGACTGAATTGACAGGAGAATATGCATAGGGAAATTAAATTCCTATAGTCTTAATGGTATCTGTTTTAATTGCACCACCTTGTGGTCACAAAGTGTGATGGTTTCAGTAAGTTTAGAAAACTATCAAAAAAAAAAAAAAGAAAAGAAAAAAACACTCCACACTTAACACTGGGGTGATGCATCCATCAAAAGATATTATTTAACATGTTTTTTATGCTAGCAGTATTTTTGTTACAAACAAAATTACCTCGTTGACCATATGAGAAGTCAATACATTGCATGTCATCTCACATCTTCAGAAGGATGTTAATAAATTGGAGCAACTAAAATGGTGGAAGATATTTGACTGAGCTTAAAGGGGAACTACCACCCCACAAAATCTTTATCTTAATCCAGTCCCCATCTGCTGACTAGCTGCTTAGTAGCGCTAGTCGCCAGAATTATTACCTGGTTTAACTGATTTTACACTTGTGCCATAGTGACGTCCGTGCGCCTGCGCTGTCAGTCCCTTTTGGAGCCGGACGTCTCCAAAAGGGACTGACAGCGCAGGCGCACGGACGTCACTATGGCAAGATGTCCGTGCTTCCTGCTACTGTCAGCCTCGGAACAAGTGTAAAATCAGTTAAACCAGGTAATAATTCTGGCGACTAGTGCTACTAAGCAGTTAGTCGTCAGATGGGGACTGGTTTAAGATGAAGATTTTGTGGGGTGGTAGTTCCCCTTTAACAACTTGTCATGCATACCTTAAAAGAGGATGGAAAGGGGAATATGATGGTACCTTTTAAATATATTAACCCCTTGACAACCAGTGGTCTGGGGAAGTGACCTTCCCTTAAGGAACTATTTGATCATTGTCAGCGTGCTGTCACATGTGACTGAAGTGTACCGGTGCACCGAACTGGGGTCTGAGAGACTGCTGTGGTCTCAATTTCAAAACCCGTTAGTGCTCCCACAGGACCATCACCGGTCCTTCAGAGAAGAAAACTGTGACCATCCTGATGTCACCAGTCGATAAAGGGATAAATTATTTACTAAAGATCTGGAGGACAACATATTTCAGAAAGAGAGATTAGAACAAGAAGACATGACCTGAAGTTAGAGGGTGGAAGATTTAGAAGTGTAAAAGTAGTACTTTACTGAAAAGTTGTTATTCATGGAACAGTTTCCCAGCAAAGTGGTGGTGTCTAACAGAGTGAAGGAATTCAGGTATTCCTGGGATAAACATAAGTCTGAGAACTATGTAAGACTGCGTTTTGTCTGGGTTGGAAAATTGGCAGATTGAATTGGCCGGTTGCTTCTTATCTGCCATCAAAATCTGTCATACAGTTATAAAAATCAATTTTGTTGGATGAATGAAGATGTTTTACTGCTATAATGTCCCTTGTTGAATTGCACAGCAAACTATTTAACCCTTCGAGTGCCAGAGTGGTACGGAATGCATTGCAAAGCAATGCATTCCGTACCACTCTGGCACTAAAAGGGTTAATGTTCTTTATGGAAAGTTAAAGCAACTGTCTACATGTAATTAAGTACTACTGCTTAAATGTATCTTTTCATTTCCCTAAAGGAAAAGGAGCAGTCTACAGCTTTGACCCAGTAGGTTCATACCAAAGAGATGCTTACAAAGCTGGAGGCTCTGCAAGTGCTATGCTGCAGCCACTTCTTGATAACCAGGTATGTTTTGTAGTAAACGGTTTACATCTCCATGTATCATTTACCCACAATGTTCCACTAAGCCAGCCCATTTATTTACCAAGCAAGAAAAAAAAAAAAAAGGGAGAGAGAAATTAATTATTCCCAAGAGCATCCACGGCTGTATGTGCTGTATGCTTATTATACTGTACTTCAGTGATTTCCAACAGGTGGCTTGTGTCAGAAGCTTTGGGTGGGTGGTGGTGTTTTTCTCTTTTTTTTTTTTTTTTTTCCCTCATCCTTCCCCTCTCTCTCCTATTTGAGACAGTCTGAAGTGTACATTTTCTGTGCCAGCCATCAATAAGGAGGTATAGCTTAGCAGCAGGACTTGTTTAGGTACATGTCCTTTATAACCCACCACAAACGCACACACCATTTTGCTTTTAATCCATTATATAATGCTATTTGGGCATTTGTTGATAACACCGGTAATGGTTATTACCTGCAATACCTGCCAGTCTGTAAAGCAAATGAAAAACCATGTATTCCTAGGATATGGTTCAAGTTTAAAATGACTTGGAAATGTTCTCACTTACGTGGCCTATATAGTTTGTCAGAAGGTATCCCCCCACCCCCCACCCATTATTTTTCCCTGTTCTCGTCCCTGTTGTTTCTTTTCCTATATTTCTGCTTTCATTCCTGGCTCTCCTAGTGTACAAAGAAGGTAAATCTTCTATAGTAAAATCATTTAATATATGTTGTATGGTACACTTTTGATCATTGCTGAATAATGCTACCCCTTATCTGGCTTCTACAAAGAGAGCCCAAAGTCTATTCACCCTTTTATGAAAATGTAATAAACAAATAGACTTTTGAGAGAAAAAAATGATTGGGACAAAATAGGATTTTAGTGTTCATACCTGTTAAATCCATATGGAACACAGATACCATGGGGTTGAGTCCCTCCTCCTGTATGGCATTGCACATCACAAAACACTAGTCTTTGGTGTGGAGACTCTCCTCATTCTCCAGCTAAACACCCACCTGCCTACTTACCAGACTTCATGTGACAATAACCACCACAACAACAACCAGAACAAAACGGGCATGAAAAAAAGGATGACATTTCATACGGTTATTTCCTTTTCCTCTGTGTTCCCACCATAGCTAAATAGTGTGTATAGTCTGATTCCAATTAGCTGATGTAGGGACAATGAATAATTTTCTGATAAAGGTGCTTCCTCCCCTTGTTCTGGTTAGTCTTCTTTTGTCAAAGCTTAAAAATATAGCACAAAGAGGTTAAAGGGCAGGGAATGCTGTGGTCGGAACACAGAGGAAAAGGAAATAATGGTAAGAGATTTCATCCTTTCCTCTGTGTCCCCCTCACGGCTAAATAGTGATACATACCCGAGCAATGAGAATATAGGGTGGGAAGAAGCAATATAACGGAGCCAATCTTCCCCGAATAAGTTATACCACGCTATAAGCCAAAAATAACTGTGTGATTCTTATGATTATAGATCATTAGGCACAGACCCTCTTACCACTCCTTTGTTTGTTGCTGCTTGGAGAACTTTTCTTCAAAATTTCGCTTCTGCTGATGAATACACATCCAACTGGTAATGCTTTATGAATGTAGATATTGAAGACCAGGTGGCTACCCGGCAGATGTCTTCAGCAGAAGCAGAGGCTCTTGGTGCCCATGAAGTTTATACTGCCCTGGTGGAGTG